>CAUYTI010094186.1:0-11792 GCA_963575145.1 Galago senegalensis
GTATACTGAGGGTGGTGGGTTCAAACCCGTCCCTGGCCAAACAGCAACAAAAAACATAGCCAGGCATTGTGGCAGTCGCCTGTAGTCCCAGCTACTCAGGAGGCTGAGGTAAGAGAATTGCCTAAGCCCAGGAGTTGGAGGTTGCTGTGAGTGATCTGTGACACCACAGCACTCTACCCAGGGCAATAAAATGAGACTGTCTCTTAAAAAAAAAAAAAAAAACCCTTTCACTCCTCCAAAAAAAGAAAAAAAGAAAAGAAAGAAATTAAAAATAGAATTACCATATAACTCAGCTAACCTTCTTTCATGTATGTACCCAAAGGAAATGAAGTTTCATATCCAGTTACAAAAAGATCATAGAGATCACAGACTGAAGAGTGACAAACACAAACATTTATTTAGATGTACTTGGAGATTGAATGATACTGATTCTGATACTTTGACAGAGAGACTGCTGTTCCAGGAGATGAACTAAGCCACCTGGAGCAAGTCCTAAAGTATACTTAGTTTTAGCACAGTGTTTTCCAACCTTTTTTATCTTGCAGCACACTCCAACCTATAGTTAAACTTCTGCAACCCACTCAAGTTATGTTGATCAAAAAGAAAAAGTAAAAAGAAGAATATACTTACTGTGTTTTGAACTTCTTTTGAAAGTAGTTTATTTGATGATTTTTTAAATTTGTTCATACCACCCCTAAGATCTTCTTGTGGCACACCAGTGCGCCGCAGCACAGCCATTGAAAATCAATGATCCCATACTTTCTTTGAGGCACCTTTGTATTCCTTGTTCTTCAGACTGTGGAAAAGGTTCAACACAGAGATCAGCACTGTGTAAAACACAGAAACTACTTTTTTTGTGTATGAGGAATGGTTTGATTTGAGTCATAGATACATAAAGATCAGGAGATAGTAGCAGTCATTGTGTGGGAGCTGCAGGTGGAAATGGCCTTGCATCGCCTCTGGGTATGCCCACAATAATGAAGATGTAGGAGGTGAGGATAATGAAAGAGGAACAGATCATATCAGAGCTAGTAAAAGCAAAAATCAGAATTTCCTTCATGTGTGTGTCAGAGCAGGATAGTACTAAGAGAGGGAGGTCATCACAGTAGAAATGGTTAATCACATTGGGGCAGCAGTAAGTCAGACGGAAGGTGATGATGGTGTGGAAGAGGGCAACCAGGAAACTGTATGGTGCAGACTCTTCTTGACATCAGAGTTGAATAATGTAGGGGACTGCAGATGGCCACATAGCGGTTGTAGGCCATGGAAGCTAGAAGGAAACACTCCGTGATCACGGTGAGAAAACACCCAGCTGTGCTGCACAAGCGTGGAAGAGAATAGTGTTGTGCTCCACAACGAAATTCACCATCATCTTCGGCGTGATAGCAGAGGAGTGACGAAGGTCAACAAAGACCAAGAGACTTATTTATTCTACTGTAAATTTTTGACAGTAGACTTACAAAAATTAAAAAATGCAACAGATTACCGAGTGGAAAAAAGTCAAAACCAATAACTACAACCGTGAACATGGGCAAGGAGAAAGGGACTAGGGTCTCATACACAGTGCTTGACATAGGCGTGAGTTAGAAAAAAACATGGGACCTCCAAGTACAGAGCTATTAGTTGCATCTTGGAGGTGGCTGGAGGGACCAGCTTCTGCAAATTTAGGAATCATATACAGAAATGCTTGCACTGAACAAGGTTCAGGACAGCAAACCTGGCAGCAAGACAGATCAACAGAAGAGGCAGTGATCTGGGAGATCCTCACTAAGAAGTTGTCTCCCCATCCTATAGACAGAACAAATAATCAAAGAAAGATTAGAAAAAATATCAATGTTGTCATTCTCCCTTCTTCTTAAATAGGTACTTAAAGGCTGGACCATCCACTGGGGTCTGGGTCCTCTTCTTCCATGGGACACCTGTTTGGTCTGCTATAATGAACCTAAGGCTCTAACTCCTGACAATGTTTTTGAGGTGTGCATTATAAGGGCAACTCATAGGATCTTTCCTAAATCTCTGCTTCCAATTAGAGTGGGGACCTGATAGAGAAAAACTCATGCACAGTGGGTGACATCATCCCCTGCACTTGACATATTGATTTACTCTGCTTTCTCTCTTCAAGATTGTATTATCATACCTGCCTTGGAGTGCTAGGAAGGGTCTCTCATAAACTATTTCTTAAGAATGTAACTCAAGCCTGCTTCTAGAGGCTACCCTCACCTGGAGGAGGGAAAGAGCCAAAACCTTATTATCTCATTTTAAATGGGTTTCCTCCTTATTTCCAGGATGCATGAAATTTTCATTTTGGATGTATGATTTTTCTCACTTACTAGGTTACTTGTGATACAAAAGAGGGTAGCTTATGAACATCTTAATGACACAAGGGGTCATTGAGTCCTCTGTGTCTAGCTCTGTGAGAAACAACAGTTCATCAGGTTTCCAGAGGGCATCCACTCAAAGAGCTCATGAATGACCATAGGGCATTGTGCTGTAGATCCAGGTATAGACTCGTGTGTGTGTGTGTGTGTGTGTGTGTGTGTGTGTGTGTGTGTGTAAGAGAAAGAGAGCACATGAGAATAATGTAGTATTTTAGTATAAATAGGTATCCTTCAGAGAGTGCTGTAAAGCAGACAGTATGAATGTATGAAATACAGTTACAATGCAGTCCAATGCCATTTAATACCACACTTCAACAAGGAGAGGAATTTCTAACGAGGAGCTGGGGTACAGGTAAAAGGTAGACTACTGCTCAAAATACAGACTCCATTTAGCAATATTAGCTCCCAATAAGCTATGTCTAAAGTTATCTTAGTGATTTATTTCAACAAAAATGGCCGAATATACTTATCACCTGGCTAACATGAAAGACGGCTGGTTCTTTACCAACTACAGCTTTAGCTTCATTCTGTTTTATCCATGTTCTAAAAAAGAACAATTAGCATTTCCAATCATGGAAATATTGCCAAATTCAGCAACACTCAGAAAAGAGAGAAATCATCTTTCCTGAACTCTCCTAAATAACATGATGCAGGTTCAAATTCTACAGCAAGCCTTATCCTAAATCTCTTCTAAACTGCTTTTGAGATGCTCCTATTTCCCATGGCCTATAGTTTCTCTTTGAAACAAGCAACTTGGAAACAACTTTGACTACACATTTGTTCCAGAAAATATTCACCCAGAGAACACCAATATATGAAATGGTGATAATTCTGAGATTTACTTCAAAATAACACTGGAGGGCTAGTGGATGAGGTGAGGGTATGGATGGGACTGTGAACTGAGACATTAAAGTTATGTCATAATTTTAGTGAGATTATTGTATCAACTCTTTAAATTTTATGTTGGTTTAAAATTTCTATATGAAATGTTTGTAAAAAGTTCATTATATAATAATTATTTAGTTAAAAAAACACTAAAATTATTTAGTAAAAAAACACTAAAAATTATTTTTTAAATAGTAGGATTAGCTTGGGATCTGACCTACAAGTAATTTTATATTAAACAGATTATTATAGAAGCTGGAAAATCTATACAAAGGACAAATGATAAGCAGAATATTTTTATTAAAAACAAAACATTTTTTACAAGTAATGTGATCCATAAAATCCAAAGAAATCAATGAATCAGAATATTAATATTTCACCAAGATGGAACTCCTATCTATTGCAGATAAAACAATTTTTAAAGCTCAATGGGGGAAAACCAATTTATAATAGTGTGAGATTTATAATATAATGCATTTATTGAATTAAGACATCAAAAATATTCAGATAAAAAGGCCAAAAGCATTAAAATGTTTTGGCTCAAAAAAGTAGTAAAAATGTTTACATACTATCACTCTGAGGCATTTCTTGAATAGATTTCAAATTTTTAAAAATGATAATAATAATCTTATTGCCATGATAAGTAAGGCACTGGAGATTAAAAGGTGACTCTGTCAGTGTTCCTGCCTTCAGAAAGCTCCCAGTCTAATAGGGACACAGTTACAGACAGGATTATAATACCATACAAAAAAATAACAATAATGCAAAAAGGAATAAAAAGAAATGATTAACTTTTATCCCCAATGGAGATCAGGTAAGAACAGTGATTAAATATGGCAAAATTCTTCCAAGAAGGACTCTTGAACTTGTACTTCAAGTTAGAGAAGTTCTGAGACATTAAAAAGTAGTTCAGTGATACAGAAAGTGCAGAGATAAGAAATACAGCCACAGCCAATGAAGGGAAGAAGTTTCATAGCAGCTGAAGAAGGAAGAAAATGTCAGGGGAAGAAGTTGTACAAAAAGGACCATGGTCACAAGAAACCTTGTAAGTCATACAGAATGGCAAATGGCCTAAGTTCTACAGTAAAGAGAAACAGAAGAATTATCTTTTATACAAGAGTGCTATAATGAGACATAGAATTTTCAAAAAATCCTTTGACAAAATAAAGGCTTAATACAATGGAATACAATACAGTGAATTTGAAAGAGATTTGAATGAGGGAAAAATAATATAAAAAGATTAAAATTCAAAATTTAAAAAGATTGCATATCACAGCCTGTGTATATGAGACTAAAAGAAATAGGAAGTGTGGAGATTTATGTATTTAGTTTACTATTCCCTGGATTCCATTGTTGGATTCATATTTAGGAGCAGGAATCTTGTTTGAGGAATACAATAGTTTTTGGTTAGGGTATATCAAATGATTTAGTGATACATGCATAAATGTGTGTTTGTGTTAAGGGAGAAAAATGGTCAACGATACTCATGAAAGAACAGTAAGAATGACTTTCTATAAAACTGCCATGACAGGTATGGGGACCACAGCAATGGAGTCTTGCAATGGGCGAGACTGGGGCTTGCCTTTGAATACAACACAGGAAAGTGAGAATTTTTAGCCAAGAGTTAGGCAGAGTCGGTGGATGGACAATAACTTAGAGAAAGTATAATTTGCAAGAGGGAATCTGGCTAAACTGACCTAGCAGGATTCTTGCTGAAGGCAGGCGAGGGTCATCAGATATGGCTGGAGGATGGTGGAGGACGAGGAACCTGATCAGATAGTGGGGGGAGCAGATACCTTGTTTGGTGTTTCTTCACCACACCTACTTAGCAGAGTTTTTTGCTAAAATTGGATTTTATAAGGAGTTAAAGAGATATGCTTAGGAGAAGGCTTAGGAGCCACACTTAAGCTGCTCAAGTGAAGAACCCTTCTTGTATGTATGTGTGGATGGATGGACATCTATCACCAATCTGTCCATATAGTATTCATCCTATGATTACAAAGAACATGGAGCAGACAGGATTTATTACTGAAAGTAACACTATCATAATATATGCTTGAGCATCTTAGAATAAATTTTGGAAAAATATATGAAGAGAGAAAGAAAACAGTACTTAAAAGTAATCATTCTACAATTTACACCTTAAATATGGACTCTAGCTAACACACTTATTAGCTACGTCTTGATGCAGATGTTTTAAAGTATATGAGCTTCCCTTTTCCTATCTGAAACATGGGATCATTTTACCTACACCACAGTGTGCTGATGGGAATAAATAACATAATGTATGTGGGCATATTTAACAGCTTGCCTAGGACATGACCAGCAATGAATAAATGTTAGAACTTGTTATTATTATTATCGGTGTTATCATTAATTTTCAGTTTGCAAAGTAACTTAATATATAATATAAACTTTGCTCCTTATAAATAGCCCTCTGCTGTAACTTGTATTTCCATTTCCTAATTGAGGCTCCCAAGAGTGCATGGGGAAAAAGGAGAAGAGTTTAGGTGCAAACTTAGGTCTGGCTCTAAATTCTTTCTCTTCCCATGAAACTATCTTGTCTCCCACAGGAAGGTGCTTCAGGGTAGAAGAAATGGCCATCCCTGAAGAATCAGATAATTATCCCAACCCACTCAAACTAACCTGCATAGTCATTAACCTTAATGAAAAAGTTGAATATTTATATTTGTTGACATTGATTCTCAGTGAATATGTGCCCATAAAAAAAAATCTCATAACCCAATCATTTTAATAAGGCCCCTGGAAACTGATTAGTAAGAAAATGTAATTTTATAGCAATTATGGTAGGGAATTCTGTTTGCAATAAAGAGTTCTGTAATAAGACCCAGAGAGACAGTTTCATGATCATCACCTAAGCAAACTCTGACTTCATTTCTCTTTACTTAATGATAAATGATAATTTAATTATAATTAGTGGAGGAGGAATGATAATTAAAGAAATTGAGGTTTTTCTTAATTTTCCCAGCTACTGTAGATTTGTGAAGCCTGACTAGAAATAGAATTTTAAACTAACTCCTTTTTACATTGTATAGTATGGGAAGGCAACAGGTATTTGGGAACTCCTAAATTTTCTGATGAGATTCTCCATATCAATCTGTATCAAATAACCTGAGAGCATAATCACTGATTAATATTTCAGATTCAGTGACAATCTATAACTTTTATCACAATTAAGCATTTTGACATATACTAAGACTAGAAGGCCTAACGAGACTGCATGAAAGAAAATTAAAATATGTTTCATTTTTTCCTGAATAAAGATATCTAAGACAGCCAGTTAAAGCCCTAGTTACATATAGATAGAATTTAAATATCAAAGGTGGAAATATATATGCCAACAATATAGGAGAGTATTCACCATGTCTATACTGTTTGAGCAGAGTACTGGTTTCTGCATACTTTTAGGGTATGGATTATAAATGGAACTAAGATATAATTTCATGACTATGGTCTTATCATTTTCCAGAAATGTGGCAGACAAAAAAATTCCATTGCAAAGCAAAAATTATGTCAAAGATATCATAATTAGTCACTCTAGTGAAAACTATTGATATAAACTTAATTGAAGCAAAATATTAAATTTGTGGTTTAAAATGTCAGGAAAATAAATCTGTGTGTTTGTTTACAAATGAAAACATAAATAGGAGATTATTTATGTACTATCATGCATCCTTTTCATACTTTTGTGATTAAGCAAACAACAACAAAAAAATAACACCAGGTACATTAGCAATTAAGTACCAAAATTTGAGGAAAGGAGAAAAAGGCTCAAGTAAATTTATTTTAAAGTTAAAAATAAAGGAAAAAATTAATAAATAGAAGTCTGTATAATAAATGGTTAAGAGATTGATGTGATCAATGGAGGTTGACAAGGAGATAACTGTATTCTGTGTATCAAATCTGCACTACACAACATATGTGTAATTGGGCACCTTATTCTTCCCTCTACTGAGCCCTGAGCCTTATTTTCTTCACAGCTAAATAGAAAACAGAAAAACAAATGATATATTACAACTGAAATCAGGGATGATTATGAAAGTTTAGGTGACATGTTTCATGAGAAGTTCTTAACAGAGTGTCTAAGCACACTGCCTAGATATTAGCAGTGGTTCACACCAGCAAAAATTATTCTATTTTCAACAATGTTTTTGTATTATGAGCAGAAAGGATATTGTCAGAGAAAAAGATCAACACTTAGAATGCTATCTGATGTAATTAAATGGTAAAAAGTCTGAATTTATTTTCAAGACATTATAGCTGTGTGTCTGACATTCTATTCTAATTAATTTTATTTCATTGTTTGAATTTATTGATGTAATTCAAAAAATTAACTGAAAATAAAAGAAAATAATGCACTGGTGCCTCAAGGAATTAAAAATAAGCATTTGATTAAAAATTAACCTCTTCATAACTATAGCTTCTAGAAATCAACAACAGAATATCAGAAATACTGCCACAGTAATAAAGATGATCTGTCACTAATCAATAGTCACTATCATATTTAATGGAGAAGAAGCTGAATCACCTCAGTCAAAATTAGGAAATAGAGGAATTCTTTTTGTCACCATATTTTTCTTAAACTTTAGCCTAGGGATCCTTTTCAGGATGGGAGGCAGTAGGGAGGAAGAGACCAAATGCAATAAAGATAGCAAAACAAATAAAAACTTAACTATCAGTAAACAGGAGAAAGATATCCCACTATACATGGGTGATATAATAGAAAACTAATAAATACTTTAAAAAATTAATAAAATGTTATTAACGTGGCCAGTCACAAAAATATACAGAAGGTGACAATAAATGTATAGACGTTTAAAGAAAGGAAACTGCATCAAAATTATAATATTCACTATATGCTGATAACATTTATCATCTTATATATTATATCTTATATCTCTTATAATTGAAAAAGTCAAATATGACATCAATATTACAACTTTAATAAAGATTTTTCCTTTATTAAAATGTGTATACATTTTTATCACCCTTTTGAGTCCTAGGAAGCCTTCCCCGATGATATCCCAATGAAGAAGTACCCTGCATTTTTATTTCTTTTTAGTGACTAGGCCGTGACCTTTTTGAGCCATCCAGAGCTTGGACACTCAGTAATGTCAACATGAAGGGCACCAGCCTTCTCCAAATCCTACAAATCACCAGGAGGATTGGTTAAAATGAGATTCCATAACCACACTCAAATACCCTGTATCAATTCTCCAGGAGAATGACCCGGGTATTCGTTCAGTTCACAAGCATTCTACATGATTCAGAAGCCAAGTCTCCCAGACCCCAGCTCAGGGATCTGCCACTTCAGTGTGTGTGGGGGCCTCAGAATGGGATCAGCTGCTTGTGAGGCAAGGCAACCCAGAAAGGGGAGGGTTCAACCAGTAGGAGTAGCCTGTGGCCAGCAGGCCGGACCCTAGGCCCTCACATCAGCTTCCTGGGAAATAAGCCCACAGGGGTTCTCAGCAGAGCAGATGTAGACCTACCTGCAGCTGTGGATGAAAATAAGAAATCAGAGGATGGGAGGATGAGAGTGGGCTAGGAGAGGACAGTATGAGCAGGCTGGCCTCTCAGGTCATCTAGACCATTCTCACTGGGCTTACCCCAATGGCCAGTTTCATACCTTGTGCCTCTGGTGAGACAAAGAGGCCAGTTGTGGCCTCCTTGGCCCTCCTCATGCTAACCATTAGTCACCACTGGCCGCACTGGAGTCCACCCTGATGGCTGGGCTGGCTGGAGGCTCCTGCAGCTGTGGCACCTCCCTGGTGGGGGGTAGCATGGAGGAGTTGTCATGATTACAGATTCCATGGTATTATTTTTCATACAGATATCACTATTGCTTTACAGACTTATATTTTAAGCACAACTAAAACAATTTAAAACATTTATATAGATACAGAATTAGTACTATCCCTGTATGATGCATATCCTTACATTTCATCCTTTGGATGTGGCAAAATATAGTATTTTGAATAAATGAGAAAAAATATTTTAAATGCCAAATGAGAATGACAATCAACCAGTTGTCTGGAGAGACTAGGTAGGGCCCTCTCTACTTTCCTTACAGGCTCTTATTAAAATTGAATTGAAGTCTACAGCATAGTGTAAAGCTTCAAAGAGAGAGTCAAGTTTACAAAACAAGTTTATCTCTAACACATTCTGTTTAATGCTCTTCTGTCCTGCCTTAGCCTTATCACTGCTCAATATGACTTGGGGCTGGGACAGTGTGCTGTGTCCAGTGAGTACTGGTTTTAGTGCTCAGGGCCAGCAGGGATGCTTGGCTTTTTCCCAGAGCACTCTGTACCTACAGCCTAGCACTTTTAACTGTATGCTGTATCCTGCATTAAAATGTAGAATCTTTGAATTATTGCCCATACTTAAATAAATTAATGATTAATTGGTTAGGTATATTTTAAAAAGTTATAAAATGTTCCAGTTGAAAATTAATATAATGTGTATAATGAAGAAATTCTAGATTAGCAGAGAGGGGAAAAAGGTAACAGATAAAAGATAACAGAACAAAGAAAGGAAGGTGAGAGAGAGACAAGAGCAGTAATGGAAGGAAGGAAAGAAGGAAGGAAGGAAGGAAGGAAGGAAGGAAGGAAGGAAGGAAGGAAGGAAGGAAGGAAGGATGGAAGGGAAGGAGGGAGAGAGGAAGAGAGAGAAAAAAGGGCAAAATAGAGAAACATTACAGGAGACAAGAAAGAGCTGAAGAGTATTTGCATTCATTTAAAATTCTATAGATTGAAACTTGTCCACAATAAAATTATAATGTATAGGTAAAAATTAAAAGATAATATTCACGAAATGTGAGCAAACTGAGCAAGAGGAGGCCAGATGCACTACAAGGATTTTGCCAGAAATAACCAGGAAGTTTCCATGCCTGAGACAGGGAGAGCTGGAAAGAAGAAAGTTTGAGATGAGTTATCGGGAATTCAGTTTAGACACTACATTTACAATGTTTAATATATATCCAAGTAAAAGTGTCAAGAGGATGCTGAATGTGGGAGTCCAGAGTCCAGAAAACTGAGGTGAGGAGATACATTAGGAAATGACACGCACAGTGGTAAATCTTCATGACTGGTACTCATCAGTGTCCTGTTAGGGTCCACCCTATGGCAGAAAATGAGCTGCAGGTAAGTGAATAAAGCTTCATCTGTGTTTATGGCCATTCTTCTTTACATCACTGCCTGAACTCCACCTCCTATCAAATAAGGAGGGACGTTAGATTCTCAGAGAAGAGGAATCCTACTATAAACTGCATGGAGGGATCTAGCATGCACAAACTCGGGATGAGAATCTAATCCTCTCACCGTTGCTCCACGGAAAAACTGTCTTCCACAAAACAAGTGCCTACAGTGTGTCTGGTAACAAAAATATCACCAGACTCCAAACACTTCTAACATCAGAAATAGAAATAAATGTTAGTGATATATATGTTTAAGAAAGGTTACTAATAATAAAAAGGTAAGCCCTTGTTCTTCAAGGTCACGGGTGGCCTGAATCTATCCTGGTAAATCAGGCCATGAGACAGGAAGGAGCCCTGGACAGGATTTCAGGTTCAGTCTCTCTCTCTAGGGCTCACACACCCTCACATGTTCACATTCACACACTTGAGGTTAACTGACCTAACATGCACCTTTTTAGGACATGGGAGAAAACTGTAGGACTGGGAGCAAACCTATGCTCTGGCAGGGAGCAATTCATAAAATGACCTTATTTGAAGACCTCTGAATGTGTGTGTGTGTGTGTGTGTGTTTCAATACTAACATTAAATGAAATTAACAAAAAAGGAAAGATGCGCAGCTATAAAAAGACAAAACAACAAAGAACCAACCAAGTCTGTGGCTCTTCACTATTGGTAAATGAAGACAATTAAGAGGAACGAACAACAAAATCCAGAGAAGAAGCAGTGGGAGAAATCCAGGAGTGTGTGGATGTCCAAGTGAAGAAAGATAACCAAGGAATGAGGAACTTTGGCAAATATTCCTGAGAGGTTACAGAACATGAAGGAGAATTGATCTTGATTTTATGCAATGTGGAGGTCGTATGACTTTAGTAAGATGACTTTATCAGTGAAGAGGAGGGTGTAAAAGCTTTATTAGAATAATTTCAGGAAAAACAACACATCAAAAGGAGGCAACATATAAAAGCAATTTTTAAAGAAGCATTATCAGAAAAAGATAATTTAGCAACTGTTGTGCCCAACCCCGGGGGTCGCTCACCCAAAGACCACTCACAAGCACAGGTCGATGCAAAAAGTAAGAGGTTGGTTTATTGCCAACGCGTCAGGGTTCCTCAGCCGCTCGGGAAGGAACCCCGAGAGGCTGTTACAGGCTGCTTATAAAGTTAAGATTACACGCAAGCAGATTACACGCAGGTGGGGTGAGGGTGATAAGGGCATGAGGCAGTTTGTGATTGGGGGAGTTAAGGCTCGCAGAGTTGCTGGGCATTCTTTGCTTGAGAAATTTTTTAAAGCGGTTACTTTCGGCGCTGGTATGTGAA
>CAUYTI010094187.1:0-17863 GCA_963575145.1 Galago senegalensis
ATAGGGTCAGAGGAGATCAAACTCTTACTCTTCACTGATGAAGATCTTATACCTGGAAAATCCCAGGGACTCAACTACAAAACTCTTAGAAGTAATAAAGGAATATAGCAGCATCTCAGGATATAAAATCAGGACTTAAAAATCAGTAGCTTTTATATATGCCAACAATAGTCAAGCTGAAACTACAGTCAGGGACTCTACTCCTTTTTACAGTAGTGCTGAAGAATATAATTTATTTAAAAATAAAAAGAGTGAAGACTAGACAAAATAAAATTGTTTCTCTTCCCTGGTATTTCCTGACAAAGAACTTTTTTTTCTTTTTAATAAAGGATGGTCTTTTTTCTTTTTATTATTTATCAATGTAGACAGAGTCTCACTTTGTCACACTCGGTATAGTGCCATGGCAACATAACTCATAGCAACCTCAAACTCTTGGGCACAAGTGATGCTCTTCCCTCGGCCTCCTGAGTAGCTCAGACTACAGGTGCTCACCATAATGTTTGGCTATTTTTTATGACAGAGTCTCACTTTTGCTCAAGTTAGTCTCTAACTCCTGAGCACAAACAATCCTCCTGCCCCAGTCTCCTGAGCAGTTGGGATTACAGGCACCTGTCACAATGCCTGGATAACTTATATTTTTAATAGAGATGGGGTCTCACTCTTGCTCAGACTGGTCTTGAACTCGTAAACCCAAGCAATCCACCTACCTCAGCTTCCCAGAGTGCTAGGATTACATGAGCCACTATGCCTGGCCTGAAAAAGGACTTTCAAGTTAAGATGTAATCTCAGAACCAAGGTTAATCTGTGATGTTACCAGTAAAACACAATCTCAAGATACTTCTGTAACGTTTTGTTGAGAGCACATGTAACATAACTTCTAAAATGTTTAAAGGCAAGGCTTTTAAAACGTCTCTCCTAAGGAATAGGACTTCTAATAATCTTAAGGCATGTCTGTAGGCACTTTCAACTTGACAAAATACTTTTAAATATCTTATGAACATTTACCTACAATATGCTTTAATTCCAATACATAGGTCACATAATTGTTCTCTGATACATGGATAAATTGTATAATGGTGAAGTGAGGGCTTTTAGGGTACCCATCACCAGGACCATGTATGCTGATGCCTACAGGTAATTTCTGATCCCTCCCCACCCTCCCACCCTCACCTTTGCTTAGTTTCTGGTGTCCCTTATACCTCTTTATGGCAATATATCTATCATTTAGCTTTCACTTAGAAGAGAGAACACGTGGCATTTATTTTTCCATTCCTGATATACTTCACATTGGATTATGGCTTCCAATTTCACCCAAATTGCTGCAAAAGACATTATTTCATTCTCTGAATAGTATTCCATAGTGTGTGTTTGCGTGTGTGTGTGTGTGTGTGTGTGTGTATACGGTATGCACACCTTTTCTTTACCCACTCAATAGTTAGGTGATGAGTACTTAGGTCAATTCCATAGCTTTTCAATTGTGAATTATGGTGCAATGAATATTTGGGTATAAATATATTTTTGGCAAAATGGTTCCTTTTCTTTTGGGTAGATACCCAGTAATGGGATTGCTGTATTGAATGGTAGGTCTACATTTTGTTCTTTGAGGAATTTTTGTATTGTTTCCCATAGAGATTGTGCCATTTACATTCTCATCAAAAATGTATAAGTGTTGCCTTTTTTGCATCCATCCAAACATAATTTTTAAAAATTTTTTATTTTCTAATAGTGACCATTGTGACAGGGGTAAATAAGATGGTGTCTTGTGGCTTAATTTGCATTTCCGTGATGATTGGTGATGTTGGGCATTTTTTCATCTATTTATTGGCCATTTGTGTATCCTCTTTTGATAAAAATGTGTTCATATCTTTTAAAGATTCTTTCAACTTGTAAAAAAATGCTTGTGGGAATCTTAAGAACATTTATCAACAATGCTTTTTTATGTCAATAGATTTAGTGGCTACTATTCATTTTTGTTAGGTAGTGAATTGTATAATCACTTTTTGATGGGGTTATCATTTATTCATGCTGATTTATTTGAGATCTTTATAGATTATGGATGTTAGTTCTTTCTTGGGTGTATAGTTTGTGACTATTTTCTCCCATTCTGAATGTGCTATATTTCTTGATTATTTCCTTTGCTGTGCAGAAACTTTTTACTTTAATTGAGTCCCATTTATTAATTTTTGTTTTTGCTGTGTTTTCTTGTAAGTTCTTAGACATTAATTATTTGTCTAGGCCAATGTACAGAAGAGTTTTTCTTATATATTTTTCTAGAATTTTCTGTTTCAGGGTTCACATTTACATTACCTTTTATATCAGACCAAAATATAGAGGTGTTTCTCTTAGGGAACTATCCTTGTGAAAACATGGGATAGAGGAAGGACAAACTCTGATGGTTAGATCCATCCTTCCTATCTTTGACTACTGGTATTCCTGTAGTGGATGATTTTCATCTGTTCTCTGAAGTTGATCTTGCGGATGTGAGTGGCTGTGTTCCCCAGGGGTCAGTAGAGAGCAGGGAACAGGCAAGTTCCCAGCACAGCACCGGCTCCTCTGTAATATTCTGCTGCCATCAATCTGTAACGGCATTAATTTTAAATATTTTTCTGATTTTTTGGAAGTACTTATAACCCGCATGTAGGTGCGAAGAAATTATTTGCTTGCATTTATCCCAGACTTGGACTTTTGCCTGTCAGTTTGTTGAAAAGAGAGTGAGTTAATGGAAATAAGGATGCCACACCGGTGAGATTAAGGTGACAGATCATTGAACCAAACCACAGAGTAAAGGAAAAAATGAAATGCGTGTTAAGGGAGTCTCAGGGAAACATGCCCTTTCCCCTAGGTTGGTTCACTGAGAAGATCAACTCACAGTTATTGTAGACTAATAAGGGAAAGGTTTATTTCCAAATACCATGAGTATGGGGGGAAACACAAGAATGATTTCCCAAAGTTTCAGTGATGGTCAGTGGCTTCTAAAGATGCCTTTTAGAAGGGAGGGGGAGAGAAACTGAAAAATGTGTGTGCAGCAAATGTTTGCTGGGGTGGCAGGTAGATGGAGGGAAATGGATTGAGTTGCAGATTAACTTGAGAGATAAGTCTTGGGCTTCAAATGACCTTTGGCCAGGTCTATGTGATAAGAAGTCCAGCAGCCAGTTTTCTGACTCTAAATCAGGTTATTCAGGTTTTATGGAGGAGAGGCAAGTGCTTTCTAATCAAAAATGGCCTTTTCACTGAAAATATTATTTATTCCAGGGAATCATATTTTGGGGTGAAATTTCCTTAGCTTCTTCACTTACTAGGGGCAAAACAATGACTAGGATTTAGTCAAAAATTGGGGCAAATATAACATTCAAGTGGGAACACAGAAAAATAGAAATGCTTATTTTTAAATACTTGTGGGAATGATAAATATGTATTTTATCAGTGAATCAGTTATGAAGGATGGCAGGGAAAGAGAATAATAGTCCCCATGTCTTACTGCACTGTGAGTTCAGGGAGCTTATTTGAACACAGCGAACTTGGAACTAAAGGGAGTAAAAAGGGCACGGAGGCAATGTGACGTGCATTTCAAAGGATTTTTGTTTTTCAAGTCGGAAGACAGCATTTTAAAAGATAAATGCGATTAAGGGAGGAGAAGTAAGATGTATGAGGATGTAAAGTTAAGGACGTATATGAGGTTATCCTCTGAGAGGATAGAAGGGTGGGGTCAGGCATCATGGGAGGGGGTGCATTTATGTGGGAGTTTTCTTCTTTCTCATAACTGGCACTGCATGGAGTAGGCTTTAAATTTCATACCAGACAAGACATTAGGTAAAAGTTATATTGAGGGACTAGCTTGGGAAAAATGTCCAAAAAAAGCAAATTTAGTTCAGGCACAGTCCATACCTCAGAGATATTGAAGCTATAGTTCCAGGTTATCACAATAAAGCAAATACTATGCTGCCGTCTATTGAGTACACTAGCATTATATTAAGAAAAGTACATAAGGAATTAAAAAACGCATTACTGTTAAAACAAAAACGCTACCGATCATCTGAGTCATTCATATGTTGTAATTTTTTTTGCTGGTGAAGGGTCTTGCCTCAATGCTGAAGGCCTTGATCTGATTAACCTTTGATTTAAGGAAATAGTGCAGCTGGTTTGACCTGCCAGCTCCATTATCAGCCAAAGGGCTGGTTTTTCCTCTTATCATTCATGTGTTCACTGGACTACCACTTTTATTTCCTTTCAAGAACATTCACAACTTAGCTAATTACATGGCGCAAGAGGATTACGCTTTGGATTCTCATAGCTTCCAACAAAACTTCCTTGGTGTGCCTGATCATGTCTAGCTTCTGGTTTAAAGTGAGAGATGTGCTGCTCTTTCATTCACTTGAACCATTGTAGGGTTATAAATTGTCCAGATTTCAATGTCTCTGTGTCTCACATAATAGGGAAGCCCAAGGAAAGGGAGATGTGGGGACCGGCGAGTCGGTGTAGCAGTCACAGCACACAAACATGGTTCACAGAACTCCATAGCAATTACAATAGTAGCATCAAAATAACTGACCACAGATACGATGGCAGATATAATAATAATAACAATGTTTGGAATAGTGTAAGAATTACCGAAACCTGACATGGAGACTGGAAGGCTACACACAGTGTTGGAAAAATGTCACTGACAGGCTGATTTGCTCCACACAGGGTCTCCACAGACTTTTGTTTTGGGGAAAAATATGGTATCTGCAAAGTGCAATAATATGAAATGCAAGAGGTGAGAAGCATCAGTGTTGGCAAGACGTGCTGAGGAGAGTGAGGACGTGCAGGAGGGTCACTTCTGAGGCTCCCAGTGTATTTTCTTAGAGCCTGTCTATTCTCAGGTGTGAATTCCTTCCCTGCCTATACTCTGCAGGGTGTTGGAGCTCAGCACATCAACTGATGAGGAAATGTGCAAAGAGAGAAGAGTCAGTTTCTGCATTCATTCCTAAAGCTTCTACACTTGGGTAAAGTGTAACAAAGACTTCCTGGAAATTTTTGCTGCTCAGAATACTTGTTAGTATTAGTATAATACTAATAATAACATTTGGATGCCATCGTAGCATCAGATGGAAGCAGGGCTCACCGTGGTGGTTTGGACGATTGTAAAGCCCCTTCCTCACTGTCCCTCTCACTTTTGGCTAGAGAGCTTTGCATTCCCAGTAACACTGGGCTTTACCATCTGAATTCCTCTAACCATTAGAATTTTAGCAGAGGTGATGTGAGCAGAAACATTAAATGTTATTGTACTATTTGGCTCAGGTTTTATTTTTTCATGATTTATCACAGAGGGACATGCGTCAAGCAGCTTGACCTTTTAGCCAAGCCTGTAGGGCAGTAACTTTGAACTCCGCCCTGCTTCAAACCTTGACAAACTACAGAGTCTATCACAGCTGTACTTACTGACTCAGAGATTCAAGAATGACAACGATGACAAAAGCAACTTGATATTTTAGGACACTGGATTTGGGGGTAGTGTGTTGTCCTGTAAGGGAGGACTGGGAGGACGTAACTGTCAAGTGAGCTGAAGATTAAACAAGTCATTTGTGGTTTTCCTCCCCACTCTGCTTTCCCTTATCCTCCTTTCATCTACTTTCTACTTTTTGTTCTTTAATTCTTCTCTTCCCTCCTTTCTTTCTTCCCTCTTTCCTTTCTTCTATCATTTTTTTTGATGTTACAGTATTTCTTTATGTTCTGATATCTTTTATATGAAGCTTAATAGCTTTCTATCCAGTGTCCCTTTCTTTTAAATAAAATGGGATATGCTTTTACATGTCTTAAGTCTTTCTAGGATTTCATTGGAGTTAACCTTAGATTTAAATAAGGTATAGAGCTATGTGGCTGGATTAGTACAAGGAATACTCTGAGTTAATCACTCTTTGTCCATCTAGTGATGCTGCTGATTGAAACCTTACATATTCATTGCTCACATTGCTAACATGCAACTGTGTCCATAATAACCACACTGTTGGACTCCAGTAACACAGCAGTGCCTTGCAGTTTTGGCCGGGGCCAGGTTTGAATCTGCCACCTCCAGTATATGGGGCCAGTGCCCTACTCCTTTGAGCCATAGGTGCTGCCCAAATGGGGCACATTTCTGTTGAGTATTGAGATTGAGAAAAGGTTTTGGAATTTTAATCTCCATCTGCTTAAGACTTTTCTGCACTAACTGATGTATATTTTCTTTTTTTTTTTGTAAATTTATTACTTCTGTGTCTTTTGCCATGTGATGCTTCTTATTTCTTAAGAATCTAGATTAGAACTTGCTCTTCCTCTAGAATGAAAGTCATACCTGCTTCAGAATCTATCTCCATAAATGCTTGAAGACCGGCATGGGCTTTGATGCCCTCTGCTCTTCCTTCTGCTCCCTTCCCTCTGCTGTGACACTCTTCCTCCCAGCACCCAGCACCCGTCCCTACCTGTACAACCTGTACACAGGCAAAGAACTAAGATAGCAATGATTTGTAGCCATTTGTGTTGGCTTGCTAGGGCTGCTGTCACAAAATAGCAGAGTGAGTGGCTTGGGAGTGGCTTGCACAAGGAAGTGGCAGGTGCTGTCAAGTTTGCTGTCTTCTGAGGCCTTCCTCCTCGATTGGCACATGCTTCTCTTCTCACGGCATCTTTCCCATCTAAGAAGCTCTGATATCTCTTCATGTATCCTAATGTCTCTTACATGAGGATATCAGCCAGATTGAATTGAAGAGCACCCAAACAGCCTCAGATTAACTCAGTAACCTCCTTAAAGAACCATCACTGAAAACAGATTCGGAGGTACTAGGGCTTATAGTTTTAACACACAAATCTGGGAGCAACACTACTCAGCCCAGAACCCTAACGTGAATCTAAAGTAATAGGCTTTCTTTATTCAAGAGATCTTTTTAAACTTTCAGTTTAATACGAGGATACAAACGATTAGGTCTCAGTGTTTGTATTTGTTAGGTAAATTCCATGTCATAGTTGTGTCCTGTACCTAGGAGGTACCCTTACATTGTGCCCATTAGGTGGGAGCACCCCAATTCCCCTCCCTCCTCCCCCCACCTGTAGGTGTGTATTAGATCATCTACTTGGCTTCATATTAGCATTGATTACACGGAATACTTGCTTTTCCATTTTTGTGATACTTTACTAAGAAAAATGTGTTACAACTGCATCCGGGTTACAAGAAATCTGCTTTTAACATTTCAAGTCCTACCTTTATGTGAAAGAGGAAGAAAGAGGTTAAAAGAATACTTCAGAAATAAGGAGTTATTGATCTGGGCTTAGAAATGGGAGAGGAAGGAATAATAACACACGGATAAAGGAGCTGATGCTAAGCCAGGTGTAAAAATTGGTTTGTGCTCATTTCTCCCACGTATCAATATTTCTGTTTATGTGTAATGCCTTTTATTTTTATTTTTTTCTTTAGTGGTCATGTTTTACTTTTTTATATTGTTTCAGGTTAATTTGAGGGTATAATGATTAGGTTACAGTGTTTGCATTTTTTTAGTTAGAGTTGCCTTATAATTTTGTCCTGCCCCCAAGAGCTGTGCTATCTCTCCTAACAATGTACAGTGTCTTTTCATAGAACAGAAATGGAAAGATAATCTAGAATGTTCTACAAAACAATTTACCAATTAATTCCTAGAGAAATATATGATCAGATAATACTTAGTTAAACACATGGACTTTTTTTTTAAGATTTACTATCAAAATTTATACTATTCTCCTCTGAACATTATTTATTTGAAGAGGAACTTGGTAGCTGCTTTCTTAGTCATCAGATTGCAACAAAATAGGCATGGATGGAGCATACCTCAAAATTATAAAGTTCATGTGACAAACTCACAGCTGGCATCGTGGTGACTGAGAACAGCTGGAAGCATTCTCCCTAAGAACTGGAACAAGAGAAGGATGTTCCCTTTCCTCCCTTCTATTCAACACAGCACTGGGCGTCTTTGCCAGAGCAATCAAGCAAAAGTAGGAAACAAAGGGCATCTAAATTGGAAAAGAACAAATACAATTATCTCTGTTTGCAGATGATATGAGCTTATATCAATGACTTTAGTTTGCTTATGATACGATCTTAGAAAACCCCACAGCCTCCTCCTAAAGACTCCTAGCTTTAATAAATGAATTCAGTAAAATTCAAGCTATAAAATCTACATACACAAACCAGTAGCATTTCTATACACCAGTCACAACAAAGCTGATAACCAAATAAAGAGCTCAGTTCCATTTATAATAGCTGCAAGAACAAACAAAGAACAACAACAAAAGAAAACCCTTAGGAATATGCTTACCCAAGCAGGTAAAAGATGCCTGTCTACAAAAGGAACTACAAAACCTGATGAAAGAAATCATAGATGACACAAACAAATGGAAAAACATGTCATACCCACAGATTAGAAGAACCAATATTGTTGTATGTCCATACTGCTGAGAGCCATCAGCAGATTCAATGCACTTCTTATCAAAAGACCAACATCATTTTTCACAAAATTAGAAGAAAATGCTAAAATTCACATACAACCAAATAAATGCCCAAATAGCCAAAGCAATTCTAAGCAAAATAATAAAACTGGAAGCATCTCATTAGCCTAATTTAGGTTATTCTACAAAACTATAAGAACTAAAACAGCATGGTACTGGTATAAAAGTGGGTGCATAGATTAATGGGTCAGAATAGATAACCCAGAAATAAAGTCATAGACCTACAGCCAACTGATATTTATCAAAGTGTCTCTTTTCTAAATTTTAAAATACGCATATATTTATTTTAAATTGACATATTATGTATATTCTTGGTGTAAAATGTGAGCTTTAGATCTATGTGTATGTTGTAGAGAGACTAAAGCAAACTAACTAATATATCCATCACCTTGCTAATGTATCATTGTTGTAAGAATATTAAAAATCTCTTTTCTAGGGTGGCGCCTGTGGCTCAAAGGAGTAGGGCTCTGGACCCATATGCCAGAGGTGGTGGGTTCAAACCCAGCCCTGGCCAAAAAAAAAAAAAAAAAAATCTCTTTTCTAGTAACTTTAAAGTATAAAATCCATTAGTATTTTTATAACTTTCTAATTATAAAATAAGTAATTATTTAGTTTATATCACTTAAATATCAAAATATTAGGAAGGATATTTCGGTTAACCTGTAATTACACACAAAAGAAGATGGCTTTAACTTTTGCTTGTTCTCTAATAGAGTATAATATTTCAGGAAGGATTTCTTCTTTGTATAGACATTGTTTCTAGAGGGTTCAATCTGCACTCAGCTTCTTTATATATTTTTTCATTCTGATTTGAGAGTTAGTATATAAAATTAGTCTCTACTTTATATATTTTTTGATTTGAAGTGCATCAGTAGACTCCCCCGCAAGACTTAATGATGAATATACAACATTAACTTTCTCATTCCTCCTTCCTTTCTCTCTGAAATACAACCTTCACCCTCACATTTTATGATTACTTACTAAACATCTGACATAACACTGTCATTGTAGGTGTTCTTGCTAACATATAATATTTGATTTCTACAAATAACCCAGAATCCCATTATCCTCGCCTTCATCCTGTATGTAGAAAAGTGAAGATGAGAAAAGTGATTTCATTGTCTGAGATCAGTCATCTCTTATGGGTTGTTTAAATACAAAGAAGCCATGTATCTTGATGTTTTGCTTTTGTTTGATCCCTCTACTTTGCATGGCCACATATTCACGTCTGAGGCTCAAAGAAGAAAGATAGTTGGGCCAATGTTATCTAGCAAAAGAGTGGGAAATGTGGTGTAATAACCTGCCTTCTTCACACTCAGTATAATATTCTTTTCTCTGATAGTTGAAATATAATTTGGTTCTATTCTGTCTATGAAGCTAACCTGTTATAGAGTTAATTCATGGCATTATCTTTAGTGTATTTTCTGCTTCATATATACATATATATATATATATATATATATATATATATATATTAGACTTGATCTATTTCACTCACCTGGGTTCCAATAATTAATCTCATATCTGTTTCGATAATTAAAAAGCTTGAACTCTTTGATCCACCAAAGGTATTCTGTTACATGTTTTGTCACCTAACATTATCTGATATAATGACAGAGTTAGTTTCATAAAAATCTAGACACACCCTGAGGTAATATTTAAATTTGGGGGAAAAACTCTTGATTTCAAGCTTATAATAATAAATTCTATACTTCCATTTAGAAGACTTATGCGAGAGCTTGAATTCCAGACAGTTTAAATTTTCATCAAAGGAACACAGGACATAATTTCTAAGTATATCTGATATACTGAGCAATTTATTTTCACTGCCAAATATATAAAAATAATAATGATTTTCTTTTCTTTTTTTGAGACAGAGCCTCAACCGGTGCCCCTGGGTAGAGTGCTGTGGCATCACAGCTCACAGCAACCTCCAACTCCTGGGCTCAAGCAAGTGTCCTGCCTCTGCCTCCCAAGTAGCTGGGAACACAGGCGCCCACCACAACACCTGGCTATTTTTTTGGTTGCAGCCATCATTGTTGTTTGGTGGGCCCGCCATCTTAAGTGGGCCCGCCATCTTATGTGGCTGGCACCTTAGCCAGTTGAGCCACAGGCGCTGAGCTGATTTTCTAAACAAATATATATGTAGTAATGTATAAAATGTAGGGAGCTGAGCTACAAGTTGAAATTTGCCTCCACTGGAATGATAACCCTGAGCTTGCTGAGTTGTTGTGACAGTTAAATGACCTATATCATGTAAAATAGCTACTCTACAGCCATAGTAAGACAGAATAGATAATAAAAATATCATTTTTTCATTTCCTTTTTACTCATCTAAAGAACTCCTGTGCTTATTCACTGATACCTCCAACTTTTTTCCAATTGGTAAATATTACTTACACTATTATTGAATACATAAACAAGTAATATCTAAAGTTGATTTTGTGTTTATCTATAAAATGGGATAAAAAAGATTGGATTATGTAGAAGAGATATTATCAAGGCATCAATAATACAGTTATACTTTATCATAATTATTCAATAACCTTTTATTTCATTCTCACCATAAGCCAAGATGGATTGAAGCTGGGTCCTGGATACACCTAAAGCTCCAGGGCAGGTAGGTGATGGTGACCACTGCTGATTTACACTTTATTTATTTATTGCAGTTTTTGGCTGGGGCTGGGTTTGAACCTGCCACCTCTGGTATACGGGGCCAGCGCCCTACTCCTTGAGCCACAGATGCTGCTCCCAGATTTGCAGTTTAAAGACACTGTCCTGTACCATAGGCATCCACAAACATGCCTTCCTGTGACCTACTCCTTTTCCTCATTTCTAACAAATTCCACAGTGGTAATTCAACAGTAAGTTTTTGGTTTTTTTCCCAAAGAAAACTCAGACTTTCATGGAACTTTATGAAAAAAAATGGCCTCTCACAGCTATGTGGCTGAAGTCTCAAGATGCATTTGTGTGAGATGCACTCCTTTTTTCTCTTCCCCCCCTAAGACACTGGATGCCTTTCTATAATGCATTTTAAGGGTAGTCTTGCAGTAAATAGTATTATCGAAGGCCCCCCAAGCATGCTTTTCATCATCAGCATCTACAGTAGAGGGGTGGGAGTGAGAGTGCTTCTGCAATGAGCACCACTGCTTTGCCCAGCACATTCATCTGTAGTATTCTATATACCTCCCTGAGCCTAGCCCTCGGGAACAGAGCCCCCTCTCTGGAAGAAATGAAAATCTACGTAAGGGCTTCAATTGGCTGTGCTCTGTGGGTGGCCCTGAGTGGAGCTTTCCTCAGTTCTACCTGCCCACTCAACAGCTCTTTGGGCTGTAGGAACCTACAACCCATCACATAACACGGCCGAGCTTGTGAGCTTGTTTCCCAGGAGCACCAGCACACTCTCCTCTCTGAGCTTACAGGGTGTGAGGCCCTCACTGTGAGTGAACCCTGATGGGCGAACGCTTGTGTACGTGATCCAGGAGAGACCTCGCTTGCGGATGGACCCCTTTGTATTTCTCAGGCACTCCTTTATGTCGGCACTGCAGAAGCAGAGGACTGTGGAAAGGGGAGCTCAAAAATTAACATAGAACTCTTTTCACTTTTACTATTTCTTATTTATTGAGATTTTCCAAAATGTATTTATCACAAGTTTTTAGGGAAGAGAAGTAGATGAGCAAGAGGGAGAGAGATTGAGAGACAAAAGGAAAGAAAGGCCATGTGGACTGTTCAGACCTCCCCACAGCTTTTTGGCATCCAAGGGTGATTGGCAAGAGCATCAAAAAGATTCCGTAGAAGTCCCAGGACTGTTTGAACCCCTGATCTCAGTTTTCACATGAGTGGTATTCCTGGAATTAATGTGGGTTGACTGTTGCTGGATTGGAAAGATAGATAATATATATCTAAAGCCACAGGTTTTAGATATATAGAGTATTTATGATATATGTATATGTGTATTTATGTTATGTATAATACGTATTTAGCATATAAAGTTTTTTGGGTGGAGAGCTACCCCCAATGCAGAGGTGGATATATTCCTGACATGATGTCCAGGAAATCACTTCAAGCTCTTGATTTATCTTCTTTTCAATTCCCCATCACACTGTCACCTAAAATCCCTTTAGCAAGGGCCAAAGTCTCTCATGCTCTTGTTACACAATGGTAACAACAATACAATAGCCACACTGACTTAAAATAAAATTCTTCCAGTAGAACAATCACATTTCTTCTCTACCTTAAATATTAAACAAATGTAAAGTGGTATTTTAAATCACTCTTAAGTATGATCTTAGTCAATCTGGGCTTCCATAATAAATTACTTCAGCCTGGGTGGCTTAAAAAACACGCCATTCTTTCTCATAGTTTTGGAAGCTAGAAGTCGGAGATCAGGGTGCCAGCATGGATGGCTTCTGAAAGGGGTCCTCTTCCGGGCTGGAAATCACTGAATTCACTTTTTATCCTCACATACTGAACAGAGAGGAAAGTCGCTCTCTGGCTTCTTACAAACTCACTCGTCTATGTACCACCCATAGGTTTCACTTATAAATACTGTCACATCAGGGGAGATATTATAACATATTTGACAGGGACACAAACTTTCAGGCTATCATAGGTGCCATGTTTTTAATTTGTATTTAATCAAAACATTACAACCACCATTTAAATATTTAATATTTAATTTATAATTAAACCTGGGAATATCATTTTACATTTTAATTTTAACAATGATGAGGCTAAAATGAAAAGGTTAAGTTCATTGTCCAAATTTACCATGCAAACACATGTCTATCTTAAACTGGCATTATTTTTATTTAATTCTGATACCTTGCTCTCATCTGTAGCTCAGGTGCATGCATGCTTTTTGGAGAGGAAAAAAAAACCACACCTATCATATAGTATACTACCATGGTTTAAGTTGATGTACTTGTTGAAATGTTTACTCTGATTGTTTTAGAATCCTAAATTCATAGACTATGGAATCATCGAACTGAGTTATCCCAGTTAGACTACGTAATCCCAAAGAAACCCATTTCCTCTCAGAGACGGGTTGAAGAAACAAAGGTAAGTTTCCCAGTTTTGCCAACAACCAAATATTTTTCTTCTCCCTTTTCTTCCCTGTAGAAATAAAGGCATTTTGAACTTTAAAAAACAAAACAAACAAACAAAAAAAACAAACCCTAACTTTCCTTTTTTTGAGTTTTGCATGCACGGGGACCACACCACACAGTAGCTGGCTCAGTTCCTTTTCCTTCTGACCTCCAGCAATGCAGCCTTGGAACTCAGCTCTTGCAGCCTGAGTCTCTCCATCGTGGGCTCCACACAGCTGGGCTCTGCTAGTCAGGCTAACTGCCAGTCATCTCCAACTTGACAAACCTTCAGAAGGGCAGCTGGGACGCTAGAGCTTTCCTGGGAATTTCCCAGCCGCCAGCTTGGATACTGTATCCTTGTTTGCTGAGCTAAAACTAGTTAAGATTGGCAAAGATAAATTAGCAACAAATCCAGGAGGATTGCATGTCTCATCCAAACATTTGCCCAACACTGATTCCAAGTAGCATTCAACTTTGTCTCTAACGAGCTAACAGATGTGGGTATTATCAGAGGAAGTTAATATGGGATTATTCACAGAGCTGGGGCTGGATGCGTTTTCTGTCTAAATTGTGTTTTGGAGAAACAAAATAGAAAATACCATTCTGCTGTGGTAATTGACTTCAGAGAACATCGAATATCTTTCTTTATTTCTTTTTCCTGTGTTCATCTTTCAGGGCAGATAATTCTCTGGCCTGTTGTTGCTTACAGCATACCTGGGGGTTGGCACACGAGGCACGGTGCTCTGCCCTTTACAGCAGACCCTTTGTGAAAAAGCACCTATTCCTGGCACAAGATCCTCTACCTAGGGCTGAACTGACACTGTGCAAACTACCAACATTACAAAACTGGCTCTGGAGGAAAAGCTGGCGGCCAAACCTCACCGAGTGGACGTGTGCCAAGCTGCGCATGTTTGCCGCTGGGTCAGCATGGAGAAAGAACTTCTATTTGCACATGTTTATTGAGTGCCCTTTCTTGATGGGCTCATCACACTCGTCTCATTTAATTGTCACGTATACCTATAAAGAGAACACGAGTGATAGTTTTAAAAAGAAGACATTCATTGGGCACTTAATATTGTCCGTAAATTTTATATGTTCTTCATTACATTACACATTTGTGATGCAGGTATCATTGAAGGATCTGCTATACGTTAAGAAAATGGGACTCAAAGAGTCTGAGCTGGTTTAAAGTTCACTTAGCCAGTAAATAACGGGGCAGTCATTGTATTAAACTGGTAATAAAGCATGATGAAAGAATGCAGGCTTCACAGCAAATGAATAAACGTTTGAACCCTGCTCTGCTGAGCTGCAGCAACAGCTGCTTAGTGAGTTACTTAACCTCGCTGATTTTCAGTCGTATCATTAGAGAAATGGATGCTGAGCCTACCTCCAAGGAGAAAGATGAGGCAGGTGAAGTGCCCATTACACAGTAGTCACTCAGGAAATGGTAGGTTTCAGTGCTCTTTCTATGCCTATCCACTTGCGGCAGGGGAGGGAGGTTCTTTTTCAATATTTTCTGCTCCAGAAATAGTTACAGTGAAATTTTTCTCAGGTCTAGGATTGGAGAGGCAATTTGGGTTGGAAATTTATTGGATAGTTACAGGAAAGTGAGAAGCCAACAATGAAAGAATAAGCAAAAGCTGAAATCCCCTTTTTGGTTAGTAATTAATTTTATTCTTTTAGTATTACAAAGGTGTCCCTAAAAATACAGACTCTCACTTGGGTCCTGCTCCTTTGGCGACTGCACCTACAGAACCCAAAATTAGCTTTTTTCTTTTTATCTTTTCTTTGACATGTTCCTTATGCCACAGAGAGGCAGCTGATTGGAAGGTACTTGATGGTTAGTGTGAAATAGAAAGAGAAATTTGGGGTGCTGAATTTTGAAGAGCAAAAATGCCTGGGAGGAAGCACCTTCAAAGAGAATACTGATATATTATCTATGAGGTAAAAGCTTTTGATACCGTTGACCAGATTGTGCAGAGCACAACATTGCCCATTGATCTGTCTCAGATATTTTACCCTGACAGAACTTCTTTGTAGGCAGACGTGATCTTGGGTCTTCTTGCACTTTCTTGCTCACTATTTGAGCAGAAATAATTAAAGCGACTGATCTTTACCACTTGCAGAGGAAGCCGTTTACATAAGGAACTGAGGTTTAGAAAGAGTATTTGCTCTACCCATGATCACATGATTAGTAAATGGAGAAGAACAAGCAATTGAATGTTGTACTCGAATTTCAAACAAAATTGATATTCCCCCGTAGATAGAAATATGTTCTGCTTTTGTTATGAAATATAGTTAAATTGATTAAATAAAATATGCAATAATTAAAAACTATATTGGGGTGGAAAAGTTCAAAGCAAGAGACACAGACACAGATTATCTTCAAACTATTTACTCTTTTTACAGGTTGCCTTTGTAATTGAATGACAGCCTTACTGGTCATAAGGTTTTGGGGGTCATGTTGGCTTTTCTTCATAGGACCACTGAAGTAAGTCACGTTTATTAAGCTTCTATTGGAATCGAACATAGAGAAAATAATGTCAGCCTATTTATTTATTTATTTCTACCTTACACAATGTTTTCTGCCTGATGTTTGAAAATTTCTTATTTTATTCTGAAAATTCAGAACTTTCTCAGGATAAGCTATGGTATTGACAATTTTGCATTAAAAAAGGATAGATGTGCCTTTTCCATTCCTTAATCCAAAATCCTAATTTGAAAAAAAATATATTTTTCAGCTGCATTTATTTTTTTTTCATCAATTTTGTCTTCTTCAGGATGCCAATTATTTATATTGTGGAGTCTTTTATCTTAACCTCATTGTTACATAGTAACTAACATTTGTGAGATTCGTGGCATGTGAGGCACTGTGCTAAATTCCATGTATTAGTATCTTGATTAGTGAGAGCAACAAATCCGAGAAGGAGGATTATGGTTCCTACTTGGACGAAGATCTTTAGACATAAGTGTTAAATAACTTGTTCAAGGATACTTGGCTGATGCGTACTTGATATGTGGTTTGGGCCAGACAGTCTGACTCAAATTCATGGAGCAGCTATATCCTAATCATTCTATCTCTTGTTATGTTTACTACATTTTTCTCTAATTATTTTCTCAACCTATACTATCTCTCTCTCTTATCCCTTATGTGGCTTATGAACATTTTTTACTTCTAATGTGGTTTGTATCTGTATGTTTGTTCCAATTAACTCTTGAACAACCTGGGTTGAACTTATACAAGGAATTTTTTTCTTTTCTTTTTTTTTTTTTTTTTTGAGACAGAGCCTCAAGCTGTCCCCCTGGGTAGAGTGCCGGGGCATTACAGCTCACAGCAACCTCCAACTCCTGGGCTCAAGTGAGTCTCCTGTCTCCGCCTCCCAAGTATCTGGGACTACAGGTGCCCGCCACAATGCCCGGCTATTTTTTGGTTGCAGCCGTCATTGTTGTTTGGCGGGTCTGGGCTGGGGTTTCAAACCCGCCACCCTAAGTGTACGTGGCTGGCGCCTTAGCAGGTTGAGCTATAGGCGCCGAGCCAGGAATTTTTTTCAATAAATAGAGTCAGCCTTCTTATTGGTGGGTTCAATATCCTGAACCAAATGCAGATTAAAAATATAGTGTTATGGGATGTGAAATCCCTAGGTAGGGAGAATCTTCTTTTCATATCCATGGGTTGCAAAGGGCTGTTGACCCTATGTGGACGTTTGTGTCTGTGAGTAGGCCAACCCCCCAGACACCAAGGGGACTGCTGCATTTTTCTCTCCAGTTTCCTGAATTCTGCCATCCAAAATTACCTTTTTTTCTCTTTTTCCTTTTTCTTTTTACTTTATTTATTCTTTGATATTTCCCCCTCCTTCAGGTAAATTATCTTGTCCTTAGTATGTTTGATGGCATCGAAAACATTTTCTCAAACTATTCCTATACTCCTTCTTTAACTCCATTCTGGCACATGGTGGGAAAAGGTTTATAGCACTGGCATCAACACCTTTGTTCATTTTCTTTATTCTTTCTTTTCCCTTTATAGTTCACATGCAAACGTTTTATGTGATAACTGATTAGGCTATTTTTAATTAAGAGTTGTTTGCTGGCTCGGCGCCTGTAGCTCAACCGGCTAAGGTGCCAGCCACGTACACCTAAGGTGGCAGGCTCGAATCCCCAGCCCGGACCCGCCAAACAACAATGACAGCTGCAACCAAAAAATAGCCGGGCGTTGTGGCGGGTGCCTGTGGTCCCAGCTACTTGGGAGGCGGAGGCAAGAGACTCGCTTGAGCCCAGGAGTTGGAGGTTGC
>CAUYTI010094188.1:0-15977 GCA_963575145.1 Galago senegalensis
GCGGGTGCCTGTAGTCCCAGCTACTTGGGAGGCTGAGGCAGGAGACTTGCTTGAGCCCAGGAGTTGGAGGTTGCTGTGAGCGTGATGCCATGGCACTCTACCCAGGGGGATAGCTTGAGGCTCCGTCTCAAAAAAAAAAAACTAACTTTTTTTAGAGACAGTCTCACTTTGTTGCCCTTGGTAGAGTGCTGTGGCATCACAATTCACAGCAACCTCCAGCTCTTGGGCTTAGGTGATTGTCATGCCTCAGCCTCCCAAGTACCTGGGACTATAGGCGCCCGCCACAAAGCCTAGCTATGTTTTTTTGTTGCAGTTTGGCTGGGGCCGGGTTCAAACCAGCCATCCTCCGTATATGGGGCTAGTGCCCTACTCACTGAGCCACAGGCGCCACCCTGAGCTTATGATTTATTTATTTTGATTTTTGTTTTTATTTTTTTAGAGACAGAGTCTTACTGTTTTTCCTATCTGTAGTGGTACGATCATGGCTCATTGTAGTCTTGAACTTTTGGTCTCAAGCAATCCTTCTGCCTTAACTTTCTGAGTAGTTGGGACTACAGGTATATGCCACTATGCTTGGCTGACTTTTATATTTTTTGTGGAGATGGGTTCTTGTTATGTTGCCTGGGCTGGTTTCAAACTCCTGGCCACAGGTGATCCTCCTGCTTCAGCCTCCAAAAGTGCTCTGTGGCATTAGCCACCTTGCCCACCCTGATCTTATGATTAAAAAAAAAATTATCGGCTCGGTGCCTATAGCTCAACCGGCTAAGGCGCCAGCCACGTACACCTAAGGTGGCGGGTTCGAATCCCCAGCCCGGACCCGCCAAACAACAATGAAGGCTGCAACCAAAAAAAAAAAAATAGCCGGGCGTTGTGGCGGGCGCCTGTGGTCCCAGCTACTTGGGAGGTGGAGGCAAGAGACTCGCTTGATCCCCGGAGTTGGAGGTTGTTGTGAGCTTTAATGCCATGGCAATCTCCCCCGGGGGACAGCTTTAGGCTCTGTCTAAAAAAAAAAAAAAAAAAAATTATCCAGAAAGATTTTTTCTCTATACAGCCAACTATGTTTTTCATTTCCCGTGTTGCTTCTAAATGTTTTGGTGTGTGTTTAGAAATGCTCTCTTTGGGCGGTGCCTATGGCTCAAAGGAGTAAGGCGCCAGCCCCACATGCCGGAGGTGGCAGGTTCAAACAAGCCCCGGCCAAAAACTGCCAAACAAAAAAAAAAAAGTGCTCTCTCTATGCCAAGATAAAAAATTTAATCATATTTTTTGGTGTGTTGATCTTGCATTTATTTTTATACAAGGAATGAAGCACAGATTAAATAAAAAATTGTTTCCAGATTCTTTTGCAGTTCATAAGTGTGGTGATTGGGTTTTCACATGCATGTGTGAAGTGTGCCTCCTCAGACGACAGCGCATTACCTGTCTGTCTGATGTGCAGGAAAACAGTATTTTTTCCCAAATAACTAGTCACTTGTGCCAATATACTATTTTCAGTAACTTGTCCTTTACTCCAATTTTTTTTTTTTTTTTGAGACAGAGTCTTACTATGTTGCCTTCAGTAGCATGCTGTGGTGTCACAGCTCACAGCAACCTCAAACTCTAGGGCTTAAGTGATTCTTTTGCCTCAGCCTCCCAAATAGCTGGGACACAAGCACTCGCTACAACGCCAGGCTATTTTTTTGTTGCAGTTTTCATTGTCATTTAGCAGGCCTGGGCTGTGTTCGAACTGCCAGCCTTGGTGCAAGTGGCTGGTGCCATAACCACTGTGCTACAGGTGTCAAGTCTTCTCCCAATTTTTTTATTTTTAAGAAATGATGTCTTAGGCCAGGTGCAGTGGCTCATGCCTATAATCTGAGCACTCTAGGAGGCTAAGGCAGGTAGATAGCTTGAGCTTAGTTCAAGATGAGCCTGAGCAAGAGCAAGACCCCATCTCTACTAAAAATAGAAAAACTAACCAGGCATAGTGGTACAGGCCTGTGGTCCGAGCTACTCAGGTGGCTAAGGCAAGAGGATCACTTGAGCTCAGGAGTTTGAGGTTGTTGTGAGCTAAGATGCCACACGGCACTCTGCCAATGGTGACACAATGAGATTCTGTCTCAAAAAAAAAAAAAAAAAAGAAAGGATATCTTGGCCAAGCATCGTGGCTCACACTTGTAATCCTAGCACTCTGGGATGCTGAAGTGGGTAGATTGCCTGAGCTCTGGAGTGCAAGACCAGCCTGAGCAAGAGTGAGATCCCATCTCCAAAAAAAAGAAATCATGTCTTGTTATGTTGCTTAGGGAAACCTTGAATTCCTGGGCTCAACTGATTCTCCTGCTTCAGCCCTTGGCCTTTTCCTGTTTTATTTACCACCTTTAAGGTAAATTGTGTTCAGCCAATTCATTTAAGAAAAAAAGAGTAGATATACTTTCAATGATATTTAGTCACAAAGATGTTCATTGCAGTTTTCTTTATTATACCGAAAGGTAATTTGAATATAGTATAATAGCAGAGGGTTGAGAAAATCTTTTTTTTTTTTTTTTGAGGCAGAGTTTCATTATGCATCCTGGATAGTGTGCTGTGGCGTTATAGCTCACAGCAACCTGAAACTCTTAGGCTTTAGCAATTCTCTTGCCTCAGCCTCCCAAGTAGCTGGGACTATAGGTGCCTGCCACAATGCTCAGCTGGTTCTTTTTTTTTGAGACAGAGCCTCAAGCTGTCCCCCTGGGTAGAATGCCATGGCATCACAGCTCACAGCAACCTCCAACTCCTGGGCTCAAGCGAGTCTCCTTCCTCAGCCTCCCAAGTAGCTGGGACCACAGGCGCCCGCCACAACGCCTGGCTATATTTTGGTTGCAGCCATCGTTGTTTGGCAGGCCCCGGCTGGATTTGAACCCGCCACCTTAGGTGTATGTGGCTGGCGCCTTAGCCACTTGAGCCACAGGTGCTGAGTCTTGGCTGTTTTTTTGTTATAGTTGTCGTTGTTTGGCAGGCTTGGGTTGGATTTGAACCCACCAGCTCCGGTGTACATGGCTGGCACCCTAGCTGCTGAGCTATAGGCGCAGAGCCAGAAAAATCATAGACATCCATTAATATTTTTTGTCGATTTGTAGTTAATGACAACGTAAGATATTTCCATTATCAATAGAAAGAAAGCAAATTACAAAAGAGTATATAATATGACATATATTTTGCTTTTTTTTTCTTTTGAGATATAGTCTCACTATGTCTCTGTAGAATACTGTGATGTCACAGCTCACAGCAACCTCAAACTCTTGGGCTTAAGTGATTCTCTTGCCTTAGCCTCCCAAGTAGCTGGGACTACAGGCACCCCGCCACAACACCTGGCTATTTCTTGTTGCAGTTGTCATTGTTTAGCTGGCCCTGGCTGGATTTGAACCTGCCAGCCTCAGTATATGTGGCTGGTGCCGTAACCTCTGTGCTATGGGCGCCAAGCCCATATTTTGCTTTTTAAAAAGTAAACACAGCATGGTTGTCCATGCCTATAGTCCCTGCTGGAGCCTAGAAATTTGAGGTTGCATTCACTTTAGCACAGGAAACAGAGCATGACCCTATATTAAAAAAATTAAAAATTAAAATTAAAAAACGAAAAACAATCTGGGTACAGTAATTCACACCCGTATCTTAGCACTTTGGGGAAGACCTCATATCTACAGAAAAGAAACAAAATTATCTGGTGATGGTGGTGTATTCCTATAGGCCCAGCTAACACGTATCTAAATACTCACAGAAAGGGCTGTATGCCACCACGTTAACAGTTTTTATTTTTGCTGATGAAGTAAGATGTTTAGAAGGTTATATGTGAATATCTTAATTTTTGAGTTATCATAGGGTTTATAGGATTTTAGTAAGTTTTTCCAGTTATTGCTTTAAGTCATGGTATGACATGCTCCGTGGTAATGTCAGGTATCTGTAATCAAGATTATCATCCCTTGGTAGGTATTGAGCAGTGACAGAAAAGTGTGGGGATAGTTGAAGCCTCTAGATTATCTTGTCTTTCTGAGCAAGTAGGCTTCTGATATTCAGTATGCACAGGTAAACATTCTTATAATACTAGAGTCCTTGAAGTCTATACGTGTGGTGTGGTAGGGAGAGGAATGGGGATAGATGTTGAGCAGGTACACCCCAAAAGGCAACAAAAACCTTTGAATAGATGTGGTAGATACTGTGGCTCTAGATAATCATCTTTCTAGTTATTGAGATGATAGACCTGGTTTTGGATAATACTTCAGACTCTGAAACTACTAAAGACTTTATTTTTTAATTTTTTTGCAGTTTTTGGCCCGGGCTGGGTTTGAACCCACTATCTCTAGTATATGGGGCCAGCACCCTACTCCTTGAGCCACAGGCACCGCCCTACTAAAGACTTTAGTCTTGGCTCGGCGCCTATAGCTCAACTGGCTAAGGCGCCAGCCACGTACACCTAAGGTGGCGGGTTCGAATCCCCAGCCCGGACCCGCCAAAACAACAATGATGGCTGCAACCAAAAAAAAAAAAAATAGCCGGGCGTTGTGGCAGGCGCCTGTGGTCCCAGCTACTTGGGAGGCGGAGGCAGGAGACTCGCTTGAGCCCAGGAGTTGGAGGTTGCTGTGAGCCGTAATGCCACGGCACTCTACCCAGGGGGACAGCTTGAGGCTCTGTCTCAAAAAAAAAAGACTCTTCCACGTAAGGTCATAAGCATAGATCCCAGGGGTTAAGACTTCAATATATTTTTAAGGAGGATACAACTCAACACCCACAATACCAACCCAAAGCCTCAGATAATATAGTCCCAGATGAATATTCCCTCCATCTCCAACTGTTCAAGCCACTTCATTTTTGTCTTCAGTTCATCATGAAGTAAATACACACCAATCCTGCTCAAATTCCTGATCCACAGAATTGTGAAATAGAAAGATTGTTGTTTGACATCTCTAAGTTTTGGAGTATTTTTGATCTTCAGTTTATTGGAACAGTCTTTTTTTTTTTTTTTTGAGACAGAGTCTCATTATGTTGCCCTTGGTAGAGTGCCGTGGAGTCACAGCTCACAGCAAACTCAAACTCTTGGACTTAAGAGATTCTCTTGCCTCAGCCTCCCAAGTAGCTGAGACTACAGGCACCTGCCACAATGCCAGGCTATTTTTTTGTTGCATTTGTTATTGTTGTTTAGATGACCTAAGCCAGGTTGGAACCCACCGGTCCTGGTGCATGTGGCCAGTGCTCTAACTACTATGCTATAGGCACCCAGCCTCCTGACTTGTTTATATACCTATGCCTATAGCAATCACTGGAAGGGGGCATGGAAGCAAAACACATTTGACAAAGTATATTCAGAGCCCATTCCTGGGGTTCTTCCCACATCACTTGGTTATTAAAGAAGGTTGGATAGATGAGCATAATCTGTGTTCTTTTAAGAAGAAGAAAAAAGAGAAGTAATGATACTGGGGAAACAACTAACAAAGTCTGCACTATCCTAAGACTTCTTGTGAAGATAGTTTTGTAATCATTTGTGGCTGAGGAAGCTGATTTCACCTCTAACCTGGGAGCAGAGCCTATAGCCCATATTTAATTTAAGCGGCATAATCCTACTACCCTTGGCCATAGGTATTGCTCCAGGTAAGTAACATCATTTGGGCCAATGAGACACAAAGAAAAAGTTTGTCAGGGGGTGTTCAAGGGACACAAAGCTTTAGGTTTGGGGGTTTAAAGGGGTTTTAAACAAGGACACAAATTTCCCACTCTGCTGGGGGACTTTCTTAAAGTCTCTTATTTTTCTCCTTTTATCTCTTCCCCTTTTGGTCTCCCCAGCCTAATTCTCACAATCTTTTTATCTGTCTCCCCTGCACCTCCTCAAATATGAATCTGGCCTCAGAGGTGTTTGCTAACTATCTTGTAACATGAGGGGAGCCATCCTTTCTTAGGACAGAGAGATTGACAGACTGTGCCCAAATAAGCCATACTCAGAACTTTCTGCTATGTGAACCAGTTCTCTTTCTCTGTAGCCAGTTGGGTTAGATTTGCCATTACTTGCAATAAAACCCTAATGGAGGCTTGGCGCCTGTGGATCAAGCCACTTAGACGCCAGCCACATACACCTGAGCTGGCGGGTTCAAATCCAGCCCAGGCCCACCAAACAACAATGACGGCTGCAACCAAAAAATAGCCAGGTGTTGTGGCAGGTGCCTGTAATCCCAGCTACTTGGGAAGCTTAGGCAAGAGAATTGTTTGAGCCCAGGAGTTGGAGGTCGCTGTGAGCTATGATGCCATGGCACTCTACCCAAGGGTGACAGCTTGAGGCTCTGTCTCAAAAAAAAAAAAAGACCCTAATGGACAGGTTATTCTGGAGTATGATGGGGAGTGGTCCATCACTTTTGTGGTATCTTCAGATGGAAGAAACAGTGGGACTCAAAGATGATGGAAGAGAAATAAACCAGTGTTTCCTAGGATGCCCCATAGCTGGCTCAGGAGACATCAGTTAGAGCCCTAAGTGAGGAGGCCTATTGGTTATTATGGGAAAATACAACTACTAGTTACCCCTTGAACAGGTACCCTGAATGCAGTCAAACACCTCTCTCCTACCTAGAGCTAGTCACAGAATGTGAGCCCTGGAAAGAAAATTAGGAGACTATCCAGACTTGACTCCTGTTTTCCCCAGTCTACAGAAGCTGGAAAGCTGAGAACTGAAAAGAAAAGAAGTTGCTCAGAGCTGTAGTCCTGGAGACAGAGGAGTTGATGGGAGCTTTGGTCCTGAGGACAGAGAGGATGCTGGGAACTGGGACATTGAGGATAGAAAGAGTGTGGGGAGCTAAAGTCCCTTGGTGTTCCTGGATATAGAATATTTTAGTAGTGATAAAGAGTAAGGATTTTCATAATTGGCATATCTGGACCTAAGTTTTAATTATCAGACAGGCATGGGAGAAATCGAGCCCTCCTACTTTCCATGGTTTCTCACTTCCAAGGTCCTGTAGGTGTGATAATCCTGCATCTGGCCTACAGGGTCACTCAGAAGTGGGCTCAGGGAGATCCACTCTCAAGAAGAAGAAGAAACCTAAGTCTGGAGGGATGAGTCAGTATCAACGATGAGGAGGGAAATGAGAAAGCCTGAGTCAAATATACATAGAGGGGACACAGAGGGACTGGGGCAGGAAGAGCAGCCAGACCGGCGGGGAGCTGGGACGCCAGGAGCTGGGAGGTGTCCGCAGGATCCTCTCCCTTTCGGGGCCCAGAACTCAGGCTTCCTTCCAGTTGGTTCACAGCTGGGGGCCCCTCCCTGGGAATGACGCGGAAACACCGGGTTTCGGGTCAAGACAGGAGGGAGGAAGAGAGGGAGCGAAGGAGCTGACTCCACCCCATGCCGGAGCTGAACCCCAGCTCCGCCCCTCTGTGGGAGATCCCAGACCTGCCTGGACCTCCGGTTGCTACCCTCCCTGTCCTGGCTAAGCTCAGCCTCTTACTGGACTGGACAGCTGCATGTTCGCACTCACCTGTCCACAAAACACCTTTCACGCTCACCTTTCTCATAACACACTCCTCCCGCAGAGCTCACACCCTTACGACGCACGCAACGCTCTCTCCTCACCCCCTGCCGCACACCACGACACCCACACCTTCACACACTGCCCTTCTGTACAGCACACTCACCCTCACACTCTCACACTCTGTCACAATGTCCTTACTCTCGCACACAACCTCTTAGCCCTTTACCAAACGCCCACAACCTCTCACCCAATTCCCACCTGCCCCCACAACGCAATCGCGCTCACGCTCAACCCCTCCCGCCCTCGCCCCTGCCCTCCTTTCCCCTCCTCTCTCCTGCGCTCTTACCCACCCCGGTTCCCCATCCCTGCCCTCCCCCATTGTCTGGTGGCCTCCCTGCGGTCTCCCCCTCCCCTCTCCGGCCTCGGCCCCGCCCCGGCCTCGGCGCCCCGCCCCCGGGCGGGCAGGGGGCGGGGCGCAGGGGGCGGGGCGGGAGGCGCGGGCGGTGCAGGTGCCGGGCCGGGAGCGAGCGGCGGCGGTGGCGGCGGCGGCACCATGGGCCGGGCCCGGCGCTTCCAGTGGCCGCTGCTGCTGCTGTGGGCGGCCGCGGCGGGGCCAGGTAGGGTCGGGGGCTGGGGCCGCCAGGCCGGGCTGGGGCGAGGGGCGCGCCGCGGTGACAGCCCAGTCGCCGAGGGGCCGCAGAGGCCGAACAATGCGCGCGGGCCGGGCCGGGCCCCCTCCCCCGGACAAAGCGCAGCGCGGGCCGGGAGCCGGGAGCCAGGAGCCGCGAGCGGGGGAGGGGGCGCGGGCTCCGGCTGCCGTGCCGCAGCCCCCCCACCCTGCACAGGCCCGATCCGGCGGGGACAAAGGGCCTGAGACCACCCCCCCTCCAACAAGCCCGCCTTTCCCAGGCTGGTCCTGCTGTCCTACTGTCCGGTCTCTGCGTCCCTCTGTCCACCCGTCTCTGGATCCCTCTATCTCTTTCCTTGTCCCCCTAGCCTTGTCCTCTGTGCCTCAGTGTCGACTCCTGTCTCTCCTTCCATCTGTCTCCCTTTCTCCTTGCCTCCCTGTTCCCCATCTCTCTATCCTGTCTTTGTCCCCTACCTCTGTCCCCTGGTCTCTGTCCTCTTTTCCTGGGTCGCTCTATCCCTCCCCCGCCCCCAGTCATCCTCTCTATTCTCTGTCCCCCTGTATTTCTGCCCTCCCTGTCTGCCCCTATTCTCCATCTGTGTTCCTATCTTGCTGTCACCCTGTTTCTCTGTCCCTTATGCTCTGTCCCCCATCTGCCCCATCCCCTTGTCTCTCTGTGCCCATCTTTCGGTCACCCATTTCTCTAGCTCCTCTGTCACCTCTCTCTCTCTTTTCCCCTCTGTCCCACTGTTTCCCTGTCCTCGTCTCTCTGCCTCCGCTCTACCCTTGCAACCTCCATCCCAGCATCCCCCATCCCATTCTTTAGTCTTTTCTTTCTGTGTTCCCTCTGTGCCCCTGGAGGGGAATTGAGTTAGGCAGGGCAGCGTAAAGAGCCCCAAGGGGGAAATGTCTGTGTGTATGTGAGTGGGGAAGTGGGAATGAGGAACCTGGTGTGTAGGCACACACGTGGATTCAGCAATTGCCTTCCCAAACCCTCCTCACCCATTCACACATCCAGGCTTGACTTACAGAGAAACCCCCTCCAGGACGCCCAGGGAGCTATCCACACATCCTTATCACACACCCCAAGGAACAGATCTTTGGAGGTGAGGTGCTGGAGATAGCCTAGATAGGATGACCCTGAAGCTAGGGACAAGGTCAGGAAATGTCACCCACACACAGTCTCACACTGTGTGTGTCTTGAACCTGTCATAGGTCACCCACTTCCAAGTAGGTAAAAGCCACTCTTTGAAGGAGCAGATTATTGAGGGGTGGCTGGGCAAAAGCAGGAGGGCTAGATGTTCTATAGAGATTTGGAGAGGCCTTGTAACCAGGTAACACAGGGCTGCAGGCCTGAGTTTAAATCTTGGCTCTTGCCATTTGCCACAGCAGCCAATAGTAAACATGCCCCTCTCTCCTGGCTTCAGTTTCCCTTTCTGTAAGGTGAGGATGTTGAACTCAGTGACCTGAAAGGAAATCCCAACTCAGACTGTGAAGGGGTTTGTGGCAAGTTGAATGTGCTCACACTGCCCCACTCCAGGGTTTGCAGGATAGCTTCCCAACCTCAGGACAAGATGAGGGGCAAGGCTGACCTCTCACTCTCTGACTTTCTCCTATAGCCTGTGATTGCTTCAAAACTTTCATCATCACCACCCTTCTTTGCAACAAACAGGCCACAGTTTCCCAGATGAGAACTTCGGTACCTTAGCTACATTTCCATCAAATTTTATTTTCCTTACTTTTTAGGCTAAAAACCAGGTTCATAGAATCCTGGAGCCAATGAATCCAGTAAACAGAACCTGAGGGTAGCTTAGGATGTTGACATCTTTAGCAACTCTAAAATCCAGAAGCTTTTAGAATCTTGACACCTTTAAATTTCTAGAACTGTGATAGTGCTAGCATTCTAGCATCTCGACATCTGTAAAATTGTGAAATCTTGATCTCTTTGAGTTCCTGGATCTTGACATCTCTGACATCTAGAATCTTGACAGCTTAGACTTTGGATTCTCAGAATCAGAATATAACCTAAGATGACCACCTGCCCAGTTCAAGAATCCTTTCTTCAGCACTTCTGGGAAATAGCTCTACAGCTTTGTCCCTTGTTTGATTTTAAAGTCACTGCTTCCTGGCACTCTAATCCTCTCTGTAAACCTTCTCTAAATTAAATGGTGTGGGGCTTTATAAGAGAGCTAGTAGCTTGGTGATGCAGGAAGAGCTCTGGGCTGGGAGCTAAGGCACTTGGGTCCCATCCTTATCAGGCCTCAGGTCAGTCTTTGTCCCTATCTGACCCTCATTTTCCCCTTCTGTGAATCATGGAGTTGGGAGCTGTGTCGCACCTTTGGAGGGCCCTTCCTGGTTTCCTTTTCACTGGATATTTCTGAATGGCCTTGGCCACCAAATTTTAGGGGGTATCAGTTACCCCTATAGTCACCCTGGTCCCCTCTCACTTTGCCCAGCCAGCAGGAGTGGGAATAGGAGATGAGGACCACTTGTGCCCTTCCAAAAATGTATTCTCTTTTTCCTGGCTCACTCTGGCAAGAATACCAGAAGAGGATGATAAGATTTATGCCAAAAGAAAGAAGAGTCTGGGGTGGGCAGGAGAGAGGAAGTGAGAAAGAGAGAGAGATGGTTTGCCTTCCCAGATATGCACACAGGCAGAAACAGGGATCCACGGGCCAGAAATTGGGTAGAAAGGAAAGAAGCAGAGAAAGCAGATACACAGACACAAAGAAAGAATAGAGAGGGTGTTAAGAGTTGGGGGGCCCGGTGGAAGGGGGGTTGTTGCTCCCAAATATTGTTTCCTTCCCAATATGACTCACTTTTCCCTGCTGAAATTCTGACCAACCACTCTAAGAATGGGGAGACCCTCCTCCCATTGTGAGTCACCCTAAAGAATAGTTCTTCAGAGGTTTCTATCACTGAACCCCCCACCCTCCCATGAGTTAGATGCCTGAGTCCCCAGAGCCTGGGGGTGGGGGTCAGGTTTCGCAATGGATTCCAAGACCTTAGACACAACAGGGCTGGAGCCCAAGGGTGGGTTAATGTCGTGCGAGCCTGGCCTGTCCCCATCTTGGAAACACAAAGGCAGCTTTCTCTCTCTGAGATGGGAGGGGAGGTCCTGGAGACAGTCAGACCTGCCAGCATCCAATGGCTTGTGGCACCAGGACCCAAGCACCCACTGGTCTCCGCCTATGCAGACCCCAGGCCCACAGGAACCAGGCACCCAGGCTCTTCCACATGTACCCGGTGGGGCAAGGGGCGAGGGCAGAGCCTCGGCTCTTCTGGGAAGGGGGTGAATAGAGGGCACTGGGGGTGGAGGATTGGACAGTGGCAGCTCAGTGCTTGCTTGCACCCTTCCCAGAGCTGGAATTCCTCCCCCCACCCCACACCCAGGAAGAACCTCGACTCCCTGTCCCCTGGCTGGGCCTAAGGCTTGGAATCCAAGGAGTCCTGAATATCCCAGGAATGTGGGGCCACTGGGGGGACTTTTTGTGTGAAGCTGCTGACTCACCCTTACGCCCCCACCTGATGCCTAGGTCCCTAGAAAGGAGTGGGAAAAGGACTGAGAAAAGGCAGAACTGTGGTTCTAAGAGTTGAGGACTGTGGACTTAGTCAAAAGTTTCCAGGAGTGGAGGGTGTTGGGGTCCTAGACTCTTGGGTCTGAAGGAGGAAGGCTGGGGGCCCAGACCCCTGGGTCTGAGGGAGGAGGGGCTGGGGCTGGACCCCAGGTCTGAGGGAGGAGGGATTGGGGCTGGACCCAAGGGTCTGAGGGAGGAAGGGGCTGGGGCGGGACCCCCAGATCTGAGGGAGGAAGGGGCTGGGGCTGGACCTCAGGTCTGAGGGAGGAGGGGCTGGGGCTAGGTCCCTGTAGGGGTCTGCAGGAGGAAGACCTGGGGTTGGACCCCAGTCTGAGGGAGGAGGGACTTGGGCTGGATCCCCACCCCTAGTCCAAGGGAGAACGGGCTGGGGCTGGACTCCCTTAGTCTGAGGGAGGAAGGGCTGGGGCTGGACCCCTGGGTCTGAGGGAGGAGGGACTGGGGCTGGACCTCTGGGTCTGAGGGAAGAGGGGATGGGGGCCTCGACCCTCAGGTCTGAGGAGAGGGAAGCTGGGCTTAGATTCCCGGATCAGAGGGAGGAAGGTGCCAGAGCCTTGAACTCCTGCCTCCTGAAAGATACAGGGGATGAGAAGGCTGCACTCCTAGGTCTCAAGGGAGGGAGGGGTGAGAGTACAGACTGCTGGGTTCTGAGACAGGAAGGGGCTGGGGGGGGGGTTCCACTGCAGGTTTCTGAGGGAGGAGGGGCTGGGACCCTAATGCCTAGGTCCTCGGAATACAGGCGCCTTCAGAAGCCTGAGCAGGGGAAGAATTGACGCTTTGTGCGAGGATGTTCGGACTCCGCCATTGATGGGGGGCTGAGGGGGGGTTTGGTGAGGATCAGGGATGTACCACATCCTTAGGGGAGGAAAAGGGAGGGAGGCATGATGCACGGAGCCCCCTGGGGAGTGGATACAGAGGGGGTGGCTGTGACCTTCCCAGAAACATGACCTTGAGACTCCCTTGGGTATCCGCTGACTCAGGACCCAGGAAGTGCTCCCCCCATCCTGCTTAGTCTCCGTGGAAACATCCACCAGCTGTGTACTCTGGACCCCCAGCTCCTAGGTCCTGAAGGAGGAGGGGTTTGAAGGCCCAGACTTCTGGGTTTCAGGGGGAAGAAAGCTGGGAGTTCAGACTCTTGGGTTTGAAAGAAGAGGACTCTGAGGGCTGGGACTGCTGGGTACTGACTGGACAGGGTGCAGGGGGTCTGAACTTCTGAAGCCTGAGAGAGGAGGTAGTTGGGAGCTGGATTCCTGAGTCTAAGGGAGGAAGAGCCTGGGGTCCTAGACCCCTGATGAAGGAGAGGCTGACAACCCAGCCTTCTGGGTCTTGGGAGAGGAGGTGGTTGGGAGCTGGATTCTGGGGTCTGTATACATCACCTGCTCAGTCACTCTTTCCTAAACCCTCCTCTGTCCCTTTTTCCAGGCACTATCCCCATGACGACCTCTGGCTGTCAACACAGTTTAAAGGGCCAGTGCCCCAGTCCCAAAAGCTCAGCCCCTCTCCGACCAGAAAGTCCCGCCCCTACCACCCCCCAAACCCCTGAAACAAAAGCTCCTAGGATATTAATATTCCAAGCACAGACACTGTTGGTTACTGACTCCTCAGGAGGGGGAGGGAATAAGACAAAAGCCCCCACCCTCACCCCATGTGCACCCTCAAGCAGAAAGCAAGGGATAGATTTGGGGGCGGCAGGTCCAAAGGACCTGATGGCTCCCAGGAGATGGTAAATTTTGCCACTGACTTGCCTGAGACCCTCTGAGCCTCATTGTCCACATCTGTAAAATGGGGGGCTAGCATTGGACTAGCTCTGAGGGTCAGAATCCAAGGATAGGCTTTGGGATGTTACTAAAAGCGCCAGAACGTGCATGCCAGTTTTCATGTGCACAGGCATATTTCCAGAGGTATAATAACAACAGCCTTGCAGAGAGGCTCTCTGTGCTGCAAGACCTGGGCTAATCCCAATAAGGCAGACACTGGTATCATCTCTATTTTATAGATCGGGCAACTGATGCTCAGAAAAGTGAGGCCACTTGCCCAAAGTCACACAAATGGCAAGTGGTTGAGCTGGGATCAACCCAGGTGTTTAAGATGAGAATAATGATGTCACAAATTTGGTGTGAGGGCTTGGTGCCCATAGCACAATGGTTACAGTGCTAGCCACATACACTGAAGTTGGCGGGTTTGAATCCAGCCCAGGTCAGCTAACCAGCAATGACAACTGCAACAAAAAATAGCTGGCATTGTGGCAGGTGCCTGTAGTCCCAGTTACTTGGGAGGCTGAGGCAAGAGAATTGCTTAAACCCAAGAGTTTGAGGTTGCTCTGAGCTATGACATCACAGCACTCTACCAAGGGTGACATAGAGAGACTCTGTCTCAAAAAAATAAAAAAAAAAATTTGGTGGGAGACTGAAGTGAGATCCTGCCTGACATATGCAGTTCATTCACTAAACTCCCCAGACATTTCTCAAGTACCAGACACATTCCTAGGCACCAGGGGTGCAGCAGTAAGCCCAGCAGATTACATCCCTGCCTTCATGGAGTGTTTATTTTAGTAATGGGGGAGAAACAGACAAAACAAATTATTCAGATAATTTCAGTGAAATGTCCTGAAACTTTTATGGGTGAAATAAAACAATAATGAGAAAACAAAGTGTTCCGGAGGTGATGGTATGGGGAGTGAGGGAGGCCCTCTCTGGGGAGGTGTTGGTATAATCTGAGACCCCAATAAAAACAGGAGGCAGCCCTGGGGCGATGGGGGATGTGAGGAGAAGAACATTCCAGGCAGAGGGAAGAGCAAGTGTAGAGGCTCTGAGGTGGGACCCAGCTCAGCGTGTTTGAGGGACACCAAGGCCAGTGGGCCTGAAGTGAAGTGAGGTGAGAGAGGCCAGACCATGTAGCCTCTTGAAGAATTGGGGAAGGAGTCTTGATTTTATTCTAAGTGTAATGGGCAGCCATCATGCAGTTTTAAGCAGAGAGGTGAATTGATCTGATTTACTATTTTGAAAAATCCATCTGGCCACTGTGTGGAGAACGGCCTTGAAGGAGGCAGACACAGAAGCTGAGAGACCCATAAAGTAGGCTCTTGAAGGGTCCAGCTGAGTGATGATATTACTGGATATGGGTGAGGGTAGGGGAAATAGACAAATGTGAATAGATTTGGCATTTGTTTGGGTGGTAGAATGAACATATATTGCTGATGGAATGGATGTTAAGGGTGAAAGAAAGGAGGAGAACTTTAATGATTTCCAGGTTTTTGACCTGAACAACTGGGTGGAGGGTTGTGATATTTATTGAGATGAGAAAATGTGGTAAGGAATATATGTGGGGCAAGGATTGCATGCACTGAGCTTGATATTACAGGAGGTGCCAGATAAACCTCAAATAGTGGCTTAAATACCCAAGTGCTATAGTCTTAGCTACTCAAGAAGCTGAAGTGGGAAGATCACTTGAGCCCAGGAGTTTGAGTTCAGCCTGGGCAACACAGCAAGATCCCATCTGTAAAATAATTAAATAAAAATAATACCCAGTGCTATATTCAAATATAAAGGAAGGCTGGAAGCAGGAGTCCAGGGCTGTTACAATAGTTCTATGTGGACTCTGCACCTGTGCTCAAGTGGCCGCCACTTGGGTTCAAACTCAGGTTGGAATCCAGCCCAGGCCCGCCAAAAACAACAATGACAGCTGCAACCAAAAAATAGCCAAGTGTTGTGGCAGCACCTGTGGTCCCAGCTACTTGGAAGGCTGAGGCAGGAGACTTGCTTGAGCCCAGGAGTTGGAGGTTGCTGTGAGCTATGATGCCATGGCACTCTACTCAGGTGGATAGCTTGAGGCTCTGTCTAGAAAAAGAAAAAAAATAGTTCTATGTCTTCATCAGAGACCCAGGTACCTTCCAGCTTTGGTTCTACCATCCTCTACTGCCCTTATCCTCATGGCCCACTATAGCTGCCTAAATTCCATACATCACATCCTAGTTCCAAGTATTACAAAGATGACCTGGTAGAAAAGAGGTTTGTCCCCTTTCTTTAGGAATTCCTCTCAAACTTGTCACATGACACCTTTTCTTATATCAAATTGTATAAAACTTTATCACATGGTCCCATTTAACTCCAAGGAAGACTGAGCAATAGCCCTGCTGGATATACAGCAATCATAAAATACAATCAAGTTTGTTTTCTTTCTTTCATTTTCTTTTTTTCATTTTCCCACCCTCCCTTCCTTCCTTCCTTTTCTTTCTTTTTTTCCTGAGTAGAAAGGGAAGAATGGATGTTGGGATAGGAAGCCAGCAGTCTCTGCCTCCAT
>CAUYTI010094190.1:0-28321 GCA_963575145.1 Galago senegalensis
CCTGGCTCTTTTTTGGTTGCAGCCATCATTGTTGTTTGGCGGGTCCGGGCTGGGGATTCGAACCCGCCACCTTAGGTGTACGTGGCTGGCGCCTTAGCCGGTTGAGCTATAGGCGCCGAGCCTGACCTTGACACTTTTGAAGAGTACTCGTCAGATATTTTGTAGCATGTCTCTCTACTTGAGTTTGATGTTTCCTTATGGAAAGACTAAGGGAATGAATGTGGGGGAAGAGTATCACGAAGGTGTTATGCTCTTCTTATCCTATCATATTGGAGCCTGTGATACATCCACAACTTACTACTGGTGATGTTTAATCTCCATCACTTGGTTAAGGTGATATCTGCCCGGTTTCTCTCCTGCACAGTCTTTTTTCTTTCTTTTTATACTTTATTAGTTAGATGTAGGTGCTTTTCTTTCTCTTCCTTCCTTCCTTCCCTCCCTTTCTTTCTACTCCAGGGTTTAAGAGATGTTTTATTTCCAAACTTATAGGACTTACAAAAGCTACCCTTTTGTTAAAATTCCTAATTTTATTGTATGATGATAGAATACATAATTTGTAGACAATTGATTCTTTGGAATTCATTGAAGTTTCTTTGTGGCTTAATTCATAATTTATTTTTATAAATGTTTCAAGTAGGCTTGAAAAGGGTCTGTTTTCCCCCATGACTTAATTTCTACATCAATGAAACAGGAAGAACAGAAAACACCCAACTCCTTTTATTTGTCTTTTGAAGGTTGCAAAACCAAAGACCACATAGAAAGGCAGAAAAATACATTTGTTCTTTTTTTACTCTTTTTTGGGGAAAACTTGCATGGGTCTATCTTGACACAAGTAAACATGCTAGGGGAGAGAGAGAAAAAGGAAAATATTTGTCCTTCTTGAAATTAGATTTGTTACCACTGGGTAACAGGTGCTTAATCCTCTATGGGGGCACAATGCCAGCCTACAGAGAGGAACTGGCCAGAGCGGAGGAGTTACCACCTGTGAGAGAGATTTTGATCTCTGTTTGGTTCTTAAAGACCCTCTGTCCTTAGATATTTGTGTAAGTGGAACTGACCCTTTGGTGTGCCAACAAGAAAGCTATATGCTGACGTGGTTTGGTGGTCCTGGAACAGGCTGATTGATGGCAGTTACCTAGTCAATCAGAGCCACCCTGATCACTGTAGGAGGCAGCATGGACACCACAGGAAGAAGAATTTGCAGTCAAAGGATTCATCCTATGGATGCAAGTCAGCCCTCAGTTTGTTGGCCACGAGGATGCCTTGCCCTTGGTGACTGCACTAACTCTTCTCATGCTGCCTCTTGCCCTCGTTTCTTCTCTTCTTTGAACCTCATGGAGCTTACTATTGCTCTCCACCTCCTCCTGGACACCATTAGCAAGGCTCACCTGCTGGTTCTAAGATCTCAAACCTTTTTCAAATTTTATCCAAAACAATGTTACATTTTAGAGGGGTGTTTACTGTGCTATTGATCTCAACTTTTCTATATGTTTGAAAATTATCAAAGTTTACATTGGAAAAAATACACTTATTTTTCCTCTCCAAGAAGGTAGTACAGATTGAGTATCCCTGATCCAAAATGCTTGGGATGAGAATGTTTCAGATTAAAATATTTGGGGGATTTTGGCATGCTTATAGATCTCTAGGGGATGAGACCCATGCCTACACATGAAATTCATTTGTAGTTCATATAGACCGTACACACATAGCCTGAAGATAATTTCGTATGACGTCTTAAATAATTTTGTGAATGAAACAAAGGTCTGGCTGTGTTTCGACTGTGACCCATCATGTGCGATCAGGTTTGGAACTTCCCGCTGGTGAGTTGCTCAAAAAGTTTCAGCTTCTGGAGCATTTCTGGCTTCACATATGTTGGGAGGCTCCATTTATAATCCTCAACCACCAGCGGCGTTGCAGGAGGTCTGCGTTTTATCTGGATGAAGATAGAAAATGTTGCTAACACTTGTCCACACAGTAGGGAAACCTCACAGAGAAAAGGACAATTTTACAGCAAAGGAGGTAGAGGGAGGGAGTAAAGAGAGGGACTGGAACTGAAGAGTGGGAGGCGACAACAGGGTGATTTGCCAATATCACTTAGCTGTCATTGGCACCGCAGACTCTCATCAGACCGGAGGGTGTGATGTACCAGAAGGAGCATGAAATCAGAGGAGCCTTGTTAGAATTCAAATTTTGGTCTACGTTAGCTGGGAGATTTTGGCTAAAACAATTGGCCACCGTCTTTACATACGCCAAATGCTAACACGATCATGCTTTGCTTAAAGAAGGGTGTACATTCAGAGAAATGCACTGTTGTAGGAACAAAATAGGAGTGTATTTCCACAAACCTAGATGGTATAGCCTACTGCATCCCTAGGCTACATGGTATATAGCCTATTGCTCTGACCACTGTCACATACGCAGTCCATTATTCATTTTGCAGGGCATGACTGTAATAGTGATGCTTGCCACATATGTAAAAATACTGTCACTAATGGTGTAATGAAAAGGTAGAATGGCCTAGTAAGACTGTCAAGCGGAAAACATCGTTAGAAGGCTTTGGGGAGGAAGTTACTTTGATTTACTTACAAAGATATTTTCACCTTCCACCAGAGATGCTGGTCGTGCTACTCTTTGGGGGAAATAATGATATTTGAGGAGATTTTATTTTTCTGTACTGTCAACCAATTTTTAGCAGGCATATGACTTTCTGTATATAGCATCCAATTGATTTTAAGATGAATCAATGAATGTATTTACTGGTCAGCGGCTGCATTTTGCAAGGGAATTTGAGGAAGGACATTCTGTTTGACATTTTGTCTTGCTTTTCAAATTGAAAATATGGTGGGATAAGTAGACTGGCCTTCAGCATCAGCCCTTCCTTATTTTTAGTATACTCCCACTCTTAAGTTCCAGTTCCAGTTCTGTGTTTCAGAAGTGGGAAGACTGCAAACTACATGCCCTAGTCACCCTGGTTGCTAACGTTCTGCCTGCAAAATTGGTCTCATCAATTGCGTGCAGCAGAGTAAGATTTCCGGGTGCCGTTTTGCTGCTGTTGCTGGCAAATACATGTACAGCCATGGAGACTAAGGTTTTTCTGTGGCAGCGTTCCAATGTCCAGCTCATTGCCTTGATGATGTTAAAAGGAGCTTGGGGATGAGGAACAGACTCCGTCTTCCTGATTGTGGCCAGGGGAGTGATCCTTGGATTTTCAGCCCTTCTCCAGGCTTACAGTGATTTTGAACATCTTCAATTCCCTGTAACTAATCCCTTTCTGTTTAGAGTAGCCAGTTAGGTGCAGCAGAAGAATCCTGACAGACTAACTAGGGAACTCTTTGTGGGCAGGAATGCTTGATGCAAAAAAATGACTTTTAGTGGCAGGAAACTGACCATAAACAAATGAATCAAGGAAAGTTTTAGTAAGAGGGTGATACATGCTATTAATAAACATAAAGCTGGTAAAGGGGGTAAAAAGTATAGCAGATGAATACAGATGTGATGCCATTTTTTTAAAGACTAATGTAGGGCAGCGCCCGTGGCTCAAAGGAGCAGGGTGCTGGCCCTGTATGCCGGAGGTGGCAGGTGCAAACCCAGCCCTGGCCAAAAACTGCAAATAAAATAAAATAAAATAAATATATAAAGACTAATGTAAGGGAAGGCTGACCTCTACTAGGGTAACCTTTGACCTGCCTGTCTATTACATCAATTATGTGCAAGGCCCTGGTGGAGTTGCTGTGTTAAGATGCAATGATCCAATTAATTACTCTTTCTCCTTCATTTTTTAAAAAAATCTGTGTCTTTTTAAAAAGTTTAAAAATTTTACTGAGGTCCAAATGTTTTTGTTACATGTATACCTTTTATAATGCTTAAGTTGGGGCTTTTAAGTTCTGTCCATCATCAGAATAGTGTTCATAGGTAGGTTTTTGCTCCTCATCCTTTTCCTCCCCCTCTTTTTGATTTTCTATGACCTATACATCTCTTTGTGTGTGTGGTGCATCAATTAGCTTCCAATTATTAGAGGGTACATGTGGTGTTTGTTTTCCCATTCCTGAGCTACTTCATTTAAATAGTCTCCAATTCCATTCAAATTGTGGAAAAAGATATTATTTCATTCCTTTTTAATGACTAATACTGTTAGGTAATTGCCCCAGAAAAGCCCCTCCCCCAAAAAGTCCTTGTCCCAGAAAGCCCATCTCCCAGTCTCAAAAACTTATCTCATTACCCTCTAAAAGTTAAAACTTGCGACCTGCCCCTAACAGCTCTTCATTGGTTATTCTACCATTCCATCATCAGTCTAAGCCTTCCCTTAACCAAACCTATATAAGAACACGCTTTCTTTTATTCCTTCTCTTCCTTTTACCTTGGTGCTGCTCTGCAGTCTCCCTCCCCCACCAATAAAACCTTCCGTCCAAGCCTTGGTGGTCTGTGAAATCTCGGTGGGTGGAGTGCCTCTCTTTCAAATACTCCGTGGTATGTATCACACACACACATACTTCAACCACATTTTCTTAATCCACTCATGAATTGTTGGGCACTTAGGTTGACTCAACATCTTTGCAATTGTGAATTGTGCTGCAATAAACACTCAAGTGCAGGTATCTTTTTAGATAAAACGACTTCCTTTCCTTTGGGCGGATGCCCAGTAGTGGGTCAAATGGTAAGCCTACTATGATTTCTTTGAGGCGTCTCTATCCTGTTTTCAGTAGAGGTTATTCTAATATACAGTCCCATCACAGTATATAAACGTTCTTTTCTCTCTGCATCCAAGCAGGGAGACTTCTGAATTATAGCCATTTTAACAGGGGTCAGGTGATATCTTCTTTTTTTAAATTTATTTTTTTAAGCCTGGGCAAGCAGTTGGAGTTAAGGTGATATCTTATTGTGGTTTTAATTTGCATTTCCCTGGTAATTAGTGATGTTTAGCATTTCTTCATATGTTTATTGGCCATTTGTCTATCTTAAAAACCAATTACCTCCTGTGTTGAGATCATCCTAAGCAACTGCCGTCTTCTATCTCCAGGCAGTTGCATTGTTTGCCCACTGCAAACATGGCGGAAAAAAGCTTCATTTTGACCCCTGAGCGCCCAATAAAATGGCTACGGCACTTCCTGTGTTTGCCCTTAACAAAGATGGCGATACCACTTCCTGTTTGGCGGTTTCGCCTTCAACAAAGATGGTGCTTATGGTACAAGTTTCCTAACAGTCTGGATTCCGGTTGCAGTTTTTAACCCCCCCTCCCAAAGATACGTGTTTGCAGACGTAAGTAACAGGAGTCCATCTTTTCTCGAAAGTCCCGCTCTGTGGCGTCTGAGACCTGGGCCCTGTGCGGCTTCCCTGCCCCCCAACTTGCAGCATTCCAAGCCCTGCCAGGGTTGGGGTAGCGGTGGCAGCGCCTACAGCCGGCCCTCCCTTCGGTCCGCTTTGAAGATCATTCCCAGCAGCCCCTGTTTAGCTGGTCAAGTTGCCCCAGAAATTTCACGTTGTTCTTCCACTTTGTGATAGGACACAGATTTCAGTTGCCAAGGCAGGGGATTTTTTTTTTAAAGTTCCAACCGGGTGTTCACAGCCAAACGCGGACACCCTCTTCCTCACTTTACAGAGTGGTTCGGGGGGTGGGTGGTCGAGCGTCCCCCGGCGGTGACTGCCCCCTCCGCCACCCCTGCCCTTCCCTGCTATTTAACCTTCATTGTCCCCACACAACCACCCGACAGCTCACTGGTGCGGTGGTGGTGAAACTGTGCTTTCAAATCTTGCTACTGACCAGTGCTGGGGTGTGAGATTTTTTTTTTTTTAAAGAAAAAAATCCCATCAAATGTCCCATGCATGTATGATTGAGATTCCGAATTCTTGGTGGGTGGGAATAGAGTCTGTGACTGTATTGTATAATACAAGATTTATTGTAGACCAGGTACAGCGCTTAGTATTTTTTTTGAAGGTGATGGTGTAGAAGACTTCTCTTGGTGAAAAAGATCTTTAAGCTTCCTAGCTGTGGTTTCTGTCCCCAACTCCTCTTGCTGATCAGGTTCTGCCAATGTCCATGGTGGAAGGGCAGCTGCCTCCGTATTGGGGCGGTTTTTGCAGAGGTGGTAGTGGGGTACTTCTGAGGAAGACAGGGTTAAAATATAACCAGTGTTTCTTCAACATGTTACAATTAATGCTGCTCTGTAATCCTCAGGTTAAAAAATGATTTTTTTTTTTTAAGACAGGAGCCTCCAGCTGTCCCCCTGGGTAGAGTGCTGTGACATCACAGCTCACAGCAACCTCCAACTCCTGGGCTCAAGCGAATCTCCTGCCTCAGCCTCCCAAGTAGCTGGGACCACAGGCGCCCTTCACAACGCCCGGCTATTTTTTGGTTGCAGCCATCATTGTTGTTTGGCGGGCCCAGGCTGGATTCGAACCCGCCACCTTAAGTGTATGTGGCTGCTGCCTTAGCCACTTGAGCCACAGGCACTGAACTGTGAGACAGATGATCTGTAGAATTCAACTTCAGATGGAAAATGCAAAAATCAAGGAAGTTAAATCAAAGCTGAGATGAGTGGTTTGGTTTTTTTAAAGATGAAGAATGTATGATGGGTAATCTACCCTCATAGAGAGGACTTATTCATTTCTTCAATAAATATCTACTATGGACCTTTTATGTGCCAAACATTGACATGGTAACAGAAATATCAAAATAAATAAAACAGTATCAGAAAGGGAAGTAAAAAAAATCCAGTTTGTGTTTGTCATAATTAGTTGCAAACGTTCTATATACCAGGCATTTATACAATCTTAGAAGGTTGATTATACCACTTTTTAGGTGAGGAAACTTAGTCACAAAGAGTTTGAGTAATTCACCTATGGCCACACAGCTGACTAGGCTGGAATTGGAGCCCATGCCTGTCTAGTTCCTAAGCTCCCTGGTCATTCCAATGTATCTAGAATGAACATAGAGTATGATAAGTGCAATGCAAACATGATTGCTTAAAACTGAAGTGTTAACAAAGTAATTTCCTGGTAGTGAGTGTAAAGTTTGAAGCAGGGAAACTTCAGGGGTAGAGTTCCTTGAACTTGAGTTCTAAAAGGTGAATAGGGATCAAATGGAATCCCTTGACTAGATTATCTGTCCAGAAGAAAAAAAGTCATTTGACCATAGGACATTTGCACTAGAATGTTCATTGCAACCCAATTCACAATCGCCAAGACATAGAAGCAACACAAGTGCCCATCAACTCATGAGTGGATTAATAGAAAAACTGTGGTCTGTGTATTCCATGGAATACTCTACAGCCACAAAAAGATGGAGACTTTACATCTTTTGTATTTACCTGATGGAGTTGAAGAACATTCTTCTTAGTAAAGTATCATTAGAATGGAAAAGCAAGTATCAGATATACACCATGCTCAGATGAAACCAATAAACAGCTACATCCCCACATGAGAGAAAAACACAATTACATTCAAATGGGGAGGGAGGAGGGAAAGAGGAGAAGGGAGGTGAACTCTCACCTAAGGTGCACAATGTCAGGGTGTACAGTACACTCCCTGGGAGAAGGGCTCAACTACAATTTGAAATTTACCCAACAAATGCAAACAATGTAACCTAATCATTTGTACCCTCATAATACTCTCATAATACTTTTAAAAAATTACAAAGGTAAAAGGTGAATAGAAATATGGCAAGTCATTAAGGGAAAGAAAGGAATGCCAGGTAGAATGGAAAGCATGAACCTGCCCAAGCCAGTCCCTGTTCTGATTTGGAGAAGGTCTAGACCAATGAACTACAAATAATTGTATTACGTGCTTAGAGAATTGGAGGAGATGGATGAGAGAAAGGCCTTCAAGTTCCTCAAGGCCCTTATTGTTTAGACCTTTGCTCTGAACCCAAAGCCATTTGACTATCTTTTATCTAATGGCCACGGTGTGTGGCTAGCCAGTATCAGATTTTGCTGAATTTGAGCAAAGTGCAGACCACAGCTGCTGGGCATTTGGTGGCAGCTGTCTAAGCAATGACACATCCAATTTGTGCTTGTCATAAACTCTGTGGTTTCCTTTATGAATAGCCATTTTCTTTATTTTCTCTGAAGAGAGGTTTTGAAGAGCAGAAATGCTTAAAAACAAACACAGGGAATTGCTATTTCCGGGTGAAGACCAATTTCTCAACCTCTATGCTGCAAGTCTACTATTCAAAATGTGGGAAGTAATGAAGGAATCTGGAGAGCTGAAGAGCCTGGCTCTTATAAGAAATCCCAGCATGACAGAGAATTTTGGCAAAAACACACAGAAAAGGAGAGAGAAAGAAAAAAAAAAAGAATACTGGCATGAGAAGGACAGGCCAAGGGACTCTGAACTGGAGAGGGAAGGAGTTGATTTGCTGCCATTTTGTCACATAATAAAAATTTGCCAGAACTCTCTAGAAGGACAAAAGTTTGAGAAGTTGAATGGAAGAAAGAAAGGAGGGCCTTTTAAACTATAGGAGCCTTTAACAATAGTCAGGAAGGACTAATGATGTAATTACGGCAAATATTCCCATGTGAGGTTAAGACTTTGACAGCACTGTTTCTTCTCCACTCAACACTGCTATGCAACACCCTCTGATGACTAGGACTTCAAAAACAATGCTGCTTTTGTTTCCGTTTGTTTTCAACCATGCTGTGCTGCCTAAGTCTGTATTCCAAAAGCTTCAGGACAAGGAACTGATGAGAGCTTAGTCTAATATTGTTTCCTTACTTTTGGGTGGCCATCATAGGTGACTGTGGAGTTAGCCATAATCTAACAGGTTACTTGAGCGGATAGGGGTCAGGACTCTTAGCCCCTCCCAACAAATCCATGCTGCATTTTGACTTTGATGCTATCAACTCAAATTAGTGAAACTTCTTTATCAGAGCCCCTGATTATATTTGAGCATTAGAATGGAGGATCTTAGAACTCTAACCTCCTCTTCCTGTGGGTTTCAAAGATATTAACTTGAGGGCGGTGCCTGTGAATCAAAGGAGTGGGGTGCCAGCCCCATATACCAGAGGTGGTGGGTTTAAACCTGGCGCCAGAGAGAAAAAGACCAAAAAAAAAAAAAAAAAGATATTAACGTGATAGATTAAGGTATTTTCAAGTTAAACAAAGATTGCTGTATCATGTTGGTTTTACATTTTATATAACATCAGTAGCACAGTGAGAATATTTTATCTTATTTAAAGATATCTTGAGTTTTAAAAGACTGAAAAACACAGGTTGAAAGCTTTATTTATTCCAGCTTGGGTATTTGTTCTCTTCAAATTTTTATATGGGTCAGAGGCAAAAGAGCATATAGCTCTTAGCTTCTCCATGTAATAAATGCACCTCTTAGCTTAAACTTGCAAGTATTTTAATTTCATTGTTATTATTTTTAAAACATGGACTGCCTCACGAATTTGCATGTCATCCTTGTGCAGGGGTCATGCTAATCTTCTCTGTATCGTACCAATTAGAGTACATGTGCTGCCAAAGTGACAGCAAATTGCAAGCATTTTTTAAAAGAAAATGGTTGAGTTATTGAATATAATAGTTTCATTTTTCATTCACACTCCTATTGATTAAAAGAGGCCGAGATAGCTTATTTTTTTAAAAAAGGAAAAAATATAACCATATTATTAGGACCTGGGCAAAGAATAGAAAAACTGAAACCATAACAATACCAAGAAAATGCCTCCTGTGAGGAGGAAGAGGATAGGATCAAATTTCCTCAAATGGTGCCAAAAGAGAATCATGTAGATTTTCATCATTAAAAATGGCTACAGCTGTATCTCAAAAGAATTAACCTAATCTGGCCAGCCAGAGTTTGAAATAAATGAACCTTTGAAAATAATGCAGCTGCAAAAACCTCTGGGAAAGAGAGATGTATCAGTCTGGAACATTCCACAAAAAAAAAAAAAAAAAAAAAAAGAAAGAAAGAAAGAAAAAAAAGGGGTGGGGGGGATAAAAAAATAGTTCTTAGAGGTCAGTTAAGAAAATAACTTCAGGGCAGCACCTGTGGCTCAGTGAGTAGGGCGCCGGCCCCATATACTGAGGGTGATGGGTTCAAACCAGCCCCGGCCAAACTGCAACAAAAAATAGCCAGGTGTTGTGGCGGGCACCTGTAGTCCCAGCTACTCAGGAGGCTGAGACAAGAGAATTGCTTAAGCCCAGGAGTTGTAGGTTGCTGTGAGCTGTGACACCATGCACTCTACTGAGGGCAAGAAAGTGAGACTCTGTCTCTAAAAAAAACCCAAACAAACAAAAAAAGAAAATAACTTCATAATGGTGACGTTCTACTATGCATTCCACCAAGAATAAAAATTGTATTTTTTTATGAAATACTCTATACACTAAATGTATATAGAAAAGGTGCCAAAATTTTTAAGAAAGGAAAAAAAAACGCATTAAAATTATCATCGTCAAGTTAAGTTTGACTTCTGCTAGAACCTGGCTTGTATGCACCTGTGGTTATCAGTATATTTTGAGCATTATGACTTAATACATTTTTTTCCTTTCTTAAAATGCGTGTACATTTTGGGGTGCCTTCTGTGTATATAAACGCTCCTATCTGAAAATGTACTTGTCCTGCTTCCCAGAACAATTTTAAGATTATTTCCAGCAAAGGTAATATGAGGTCAGATGATTCTTCTTCATATAAAACTGGACAAAATTGCCACCCCCTCTAAAAAAAAACAAACTGTGAAAAATTTCCCCTGATAAAAAGCCACAGCATCTGGTGTAGTAGCACCAAATATGTGGCCTTCTTGCCTGGGTATGTCCTGTTCCCGCCACACACGGTCTGGAGTCAGAACCAGCATTACAAGTGGGAAAAAGTGGGTGACCTCAGTCTGGGGCTGGCAGGAACAGTAGCGTGAGGACAAGAAAAATGGCTTGTTTAGAGCAAATAATACTTCAGGGAATGGAAAAGCATGAGTCTCCTTGGAAGGAACATGAACCGCTTGAAAGACAAAGCTTCACAGGAGAGAACATCTGGAGGCTGAACAGCTGTGGGGGCTTCAGAGGAGGGAAGGATTGCTCAATGCCAAACGGAACGTCTGATTATCAGAGGACTTTTTCCTTCGATTCTTTGTTGTGTATTTTGTCCGTTCATTGTTTTTGTCACTACGCCGAGATATTCATACTGGTCTCGAGAGGGATCACATCTATCTGTCTTAAATTTAAACATTTTAAATAATTAGACTTCTTGCAAGATTTTCTTCCATACCCAGATAAAACAACCTGAACCTAAAAAAAATAATAATAATAATCACTTAATGTAGGCTTTTTATCTCAGGAACTTAATGCTTTTTTTGGTTTATGATGAAGACAGGAAGAAATACCGTGACAGATTCCTTAAGCAAATTGAGAGTTCCCGATGTGATGGCTGCGGACCAGTAGATAATTATTTACCAATACTTTGTTGTATTTGTCAATCACTTTGCTGGTTGCTTTTGAACCATTTCAAATATTTGAAATAACTTCCTAGATGTTGTTGCCGACCACCTTGTTCTTCCAGTTCTGAGTCTCTTTAAGGACAGCAAGAAAATGGAACTGACACGCTCCAGCGTCACCAAAACCTTGTGTTGGATCCGACATTTCTATTTAAGCTGTACTCTGGAGATTTCTCTCTCTTCGTGCCTCATGTGTCCGTACATTTTTGAGCCAAGCATGGAACACTTCCTTCACCAAGGAATAGTCTATAATTTAGATAATTTGCCAAGTGTAGCTATTCAAGATCAAGAGGGAAATCTGAAGTTTCACCAACTTTAGATGAAATCTTAAAGACAAAGGAAAGAAAATCTTCACAATACAGTTTTCTAAAATGCATTTTACATTTTGCTTTTTTTGTTGACTTTGGCATGTATTCATAGTAAATCCGGTTTTCACCACCCCGTTCTCTGATGGCTTAAAGATCCCTCCTATATACAATCAAGGTTTTGCTTAAGCAGGAGAAGAATGGAACCTTCATTTTCTTGGTGACCTCTGCTGTCTAGTACATTCTTTACATAGATCCTCTTGGGAATAAAATACCTCTCCAAGAAAGCTTGTTCTAAGAAGCCTCCATAGAAGAAGGTAGTTCTGAGTCATGCGCAATAGCAAAGCATGTGATTGCCACAGTGAGACTGGAGCAGAAAGGAAGGGTGTACCCTGCAGAGAAAAAACTTCCGCTGGTGACTCAGGAGTGACTGATTAGGTAACGTGCCCCCTGCTTTCTCAAACATACTAGAAGGGGTTGAGTCTTATGGGAGAGGAGAGGGGAGAAAAAAGAGGGGGTGATGCTGATTTCCTTGTTATTACCCATTTCAATCTTCAATGGAAGATTTCACTTTCAAGATAAATATATCCCTGCCTCCTAATCCCATCCTTAGAGATTATGGAGAAATGAATGCATAGTGAGTAAGAAAAAAAAGGAGGGAAGGCAAAAAGAAGACACAACAAAGTCACTGAAAGGTTCGTTAAGTTTAAAATTAACACAGAATTCTCCTTTTTTGAAATTATTAACTATATAATAGGTTTTTACAAAATAATGTACATTTTTAAGAACAGTATATCAAATTGAAGTTCCTCCAGTGCCGCCTTGATTACAGCTAAATTCATCCGGCCTTCCTCCTCTGTGAAAAAGTTCCCCCACCCTGAGAAAGGTGAACCCAGCCAGCCCTGGTAATTGCATGCTCCAATTCTTTACAACTCACATAAACATGTCTCCTACTGGTTCTGTTTCTCTGGTAAAAAGAAAAAAGAAATGAGTGAGACACACATTAAGAATTATTCTTCACACATTTAAATTCCTGAAAAATTGCTTTAATTATGAATGAATATTAAATGTCTTCAGGTGCATTCTTTAAGGTGCTTGTGAAAGGATCTCATTGTCTTCATTGTTTCGTATTTCAAGTTATAATCCATTCCCTTATATTGCCTTCTTTGAGTCTTTGAATAAATTATACTTGCTTATGATTTAATGTTTTAATTCCAGCTGTGTGTGTTTGTTTTTTGCAAGGGGGACTTACTGATTTTTAACCACATGGATCTGTTGTCCAAGACAAGAGTGAAGGTTGCAAACTCCCCTGCCCGGGTCCTTGAGGGAGGGAGCCCCTGAGTGAAGCCACCCAGCAGCCCCTGGGAGTCTGTGCCTTGTACACTCTCGGCATGGCCACGTGTGAGGACGGGGACACTGAGGAGATTTTTCTGTTCTGAAGTTTGCTCAGCTTTAAAGGCAGCTCCCTTTCCGTTGTGGGAGGCTTGGGTGGAAATGAACCACCTCAGGGATTTGGGGAAAATAGAAGCCACCTTTCCTCAGGTCAGTAGAGCTTCCCTGTGAAGCACCTTCCTTAAACTTGCTAAACATTTTTGCTTTAATTCCTAAAAGGCAGGTGTAAAAATCCTGTGTCTGGGTGTGTCTTGGTATCTGAGCCTAAACCTAGCGCCATGCTACTCTGGTTTTGCATCTTTTGGGATTAAGGGCTTCCCTGCAGGCCTTGGGGAGGGAGAGGCAGGCACCACCTGTCCGAAGGCTTCTGGCAGGGGCCAACACACATCCCGATGCTTTCCTAATATCTCCGTCTCTATTTTTGTAGACATCTGACTTCTGAACCACCATCCCCAGTTTGTCCCACTGCTTTCTTGCCACATAGCCAGGATTCCTGCCCCTCCAGCCCACATCGGGAGGGTCTGTGGAAAGTGAGAAACCAAAGTGATAACAACCGGGAGATCCGACCTGCAGCCTGAATATCAGCTTCCATATTACACAGGAAAGAAAACCCGACCCATTTCCTGTCCATTCAGGAATCTGGTTAATGATGAAATAATCATTATGAATCATTTCAAAGGCCCGAAGAACCCTTACCAATTGGTGATAAGTTTCGTAAAAGACATTTTTAGGAGACACCCACACTCCCAAATTTCCCTATGTAAGTATTAAAAGCTTAAAATAATACTTATAATATCATTACGAATAATTTGCATTAATTTATACCTACATTTTTTAAATGCAGGGTGGCCATCAAGTTCATGTGCAAATTAAAATAGTGTGCAATTTTAACTCGCACCTGAACTTTGTGGACACTCTGTGTATTTTTTATCTGTGCCCTAGTTTGTTCACAACATGGAAAGTGCATTGGTCTGCTGAGGGTGCCAGAGCAGAGCATCACAGACTGGGCGGCTTGAACGACAGAAACTCCTTTTCTCACTAGTTCTGGAGTCTGAAAATCCAGGACCACGGTGCAGGCAAAACTGGATTCCGGCAGATTCTCTTCCCAGTTGCAGCCGGGGGCCCCCTCTTGCTGTGTCCCCGCGGGGGGGGGGGGGGGCTGCCCTCTGCGCATGCGCACTCCTGCTAGCTTGTCCTCTTCTTAGAAGACTCTAGTCCTGTTAGGTTAGGGGCCCACGCTATGACCTCGTTTAAACTTACCCACCTCTGTTAAGGTCCTGTTTCTGAAGACAGTCATATTGGGAGTTTGGGCTTCAACATATGGATTTTGGAAAGACGTAATTTGATCCATAACAAATGGTGATGGTAGAAGGTGGAATCCCTCCTGGAGCTTCGCGGTGTCCTCACTGTGGTGCTTCTGATAAGCACGTGGCAGCCTCAGGGGTGAGAGATAAGTGCCCCAGTGAACTTCACAGCTCCTTAACATCTTCACCCTTCCTCTGCTGAAAGTGAAAGGGCTTTATTTAAAAATAAAATTATTACGTTGGCTGTGGAAAAAGCACGTACTATGTATATGTCCAGTCATTACCTCCCTATTATGAATTGAGCTGTGAGAACATCTTTCACTGTTTTGCTTAACCATGGGGACCTAGACATGCAATAGGTAAGTCTTGATTCAAGTGGAGGATGTGAGCAGCAGAGAAAGGTCTGCGGCTGCCAGAGCGTCTTCATAAACACCAGCCCCAAGGCCCCAGATATGGCTTGTTTATCTTTGTATCTGGAACAAATGTTGTTGACTATTAAAAATATTGGAGGAGAAACCAAACCAAGCAAACAACACAGTCATAGCTCTCAGGAAAGATGGAGCACTCAGAAGACAAGCAGTAAGAGACAGGCTACAAAACCTTGATTTAAGGCTAGGCACGGTGGTTTAGGCCTGTAATCCGAGTACTCTGTGAGGCTAAGGTGGGTGCCTGAGGTCACAGGTTCAAGACAGCCCAAGCCAGAGCAAGACCCAGTCTCTAAAACTAGCCAGGCATTGTGGCGGGCACCTGTAGTCCCAGCTACTTGGGAAGTTGAGGCAAGAGAATCTCTTGAGTCCAAGAGTTGGAGGTTGCTGTGAGCTGTAACATCACTACCATGGGTAATAAAGAGACACTCTGTCTCAAAAATAAATAAGGCCAGGATTGGTGGCTCACACCTGTAATCCCAGCACTTGGGAGGCCGAGGCAAGTGGTGTTGCCACCCGTCAGGCTCCTGTGGCCCTGATCTCGGTCAGCGCAGGAAGGAACCAGGCGAGAAGCGGATTAGAAGTACAAGCTTGTGGAAGGCAGGCTAGCCCTTACTTTCTGGGTAGCCCCGAGCAACTGCACCAGCCTTTTATTGAAAGGGAATCATACAGGTGAGGGGAGTAATTAACAATGACTGCGGGCTGAGGGCATGGGCTCCTCCCACAAGGAACTCCTGTGGAGGAATGGCCTGAGGTCCAGGCCTCAGCTGCAGATCATCTTGCTTGGATGTTGTGATCTCTACAAAGTGGATTGCCTGAGCTCACAAGTTCAAGACCGGCCTGAGCCAGAGTGAGACCCCCGTCTCCAAAATATAGCTGAATATTGTGATGGGTGCCTGTGGTTCTAGCTACTTGGGAGGCTGAGACAAGAGAATCACTTGCGCCCAAGAATTTGATGTTGCTGTGAGCTAAGATGCTATAGCACTCTACAGAGGGTGACAGAGTGAGACTCTATCCCCTCCACAAAACAACCAATATAACCTTGATTTAAAAAATTACTGAAAATGATAGGATAGGAACGATCAATGCTTATTTGACCATGCTGTCTCCATGGTTATTGTATTTGTTTTCTTCAGAAAGTTGTTCTAGGACCAGACTGCCTTTGGTGTGTGAGTGCATGGCTGTGTGTGTCTTCTTTTAAAAAAACTGATGCATAGTGGATGTGCAGAGTTTTACGGTACATGTGATAATTTAACACATTTATATAATTTGTAAAGATAGAACAATTTTACTTGGAATATCCATTGCCTTAAATATTTATCTTTTCTTTATGCAAGAATGATTTGAATTCTTGTCTGCTAGCTATTTGCTGTAAACTATAGTCACCCTTCTGATCTAACCAACACTATGTCTTATTTCTTCAATCAAACCACATACAGTAGAAACTCCATAGTTGACCATCTCCCTGAGTTGACCAAATTTTCACAGACTGGACATGCACCTGTACCTATCATTATAATAGGCCTAGTTTCTTATGTCAACCAGCTTCATATGTTGACCAGTTTGTCACTGTCCCTTGCGTGGTCAACTGACAGAGGTCCTGCTGTATTTGTACCCATTAGTCAACCTCTCTTCATCCCTCTCTCCTCTACTCTTCCTGACCTCTTACAATAACCAGTAGTCTACTCTCTATTTTCATGAGATGTGCTTTCTCAACGTCCACGTAAGTAAAAACAGGTGGTATTTTTCTTTCTGTGCTTGGTGCATTTCACTTAACACAATGACCTCCAGTGCCACCCACAGACTGCCTTTTATCAGAATGAGAAAATTAACAAACGGACTTCATTTGTCCAAGACATTTATTCAGTAATGGAATAGGACCTTGATTGTTTTTTAAAGTCGATTTTTTAATGTGCATTAAAACTCTGTTAGCATAAGAATCAAGTCCTCTTCTTTAGTTTTGTTATAGACCCAGAGAAAACATTCTAAATATCCATGAAATTTATGCTCTTTGACTTCTCCTTAACTGGATTCTACCCCTACCTAAGTGGTACATTTTATTCCAAGTCAACCTCAGATATCTAACCAGGCACAGAAAACTTGATCAGCTATCTGTACCTCACAATGGATTTTCTCCCTTAAATTTTTGTTGACAACACACTTACTGGTTGGTCCAAGACCATATAGCAGTTGATTATATGTTGTTCTGGTGTCTTCTTGGGTTTGTACCGAGTATCTATAATTTCTCTTCTTGGTGAAGTTGTGAGAAAGTTGATTTCCAGATGTTGCACAGATGTTGCAATTTGTAAATACGAACTCTGTCCTAGCAAATACAAAGATAGAAATATTATTCTCTCTGCCAATGACATAGTTTTGCTGTTACTAATCCTAAGCAACCTCAATAACAACTGAGATTGTGGTCTGACATGAAGAAAGAGGAGTTTGTTACGAAATATGTCAAATTCCAAAGTACTGACATCCAGTGAATCTATACCACCATCTCATATCAGTTCACATAATGAATATATCGTCATTTCCCCCCTTAGTCTTCAGTGTTTTTAACTGACAAACAAAAATCGTACATACACATATTATCACTTACATGTTGTTTTGAAATCCATGCACATTGTAGAATGGCTAAATTGAGCTAATTAATATTTGCGTTACCTCATATCAGGTTACAGTATGATTTTTAAAGAGGTACTGTCTATATTATCTCTAAGTACATTATAGAAGAGTGTGCTATTAGAAACCATCGCTAATGACAGTTTAGTATTTTGAAAATATGAGAGAAATTGAATGGAAAGAAAATCACTGGACTCAACATTTTTTAAAAACGTGCATTTCTTTGAAGGCTTCTACCAACTCAGTCACTAATATTGCAGATTTTTATGTAGACAAATACAGGTTTATTTGGAAAGTTGGCAGGAGTAGAAAAATGCAGAAGAAAGTTGTGCACATCATGTTACCTTGGTCATCAAGTAATTATCTTTAAAATAATCAATATTTGGTCTAATCTACATATATCTTAACCTACAGCTAGAAAATAGTCAATAGCAAAGTGTAGAGGGAAAAATAGGCAATATTTATGTCATCTTATGAAATTAAAATGATCACAGACATGAATGTAATAAATGAATGTTTTTATTGAGCATCATTATACATATTTATGGGGCCAACCCGGCGTACATGGCATTTTGTACATGTATTTGATGTGTAATGACCAGATCAGAATAATGAGGACAGTCATAACCTCACATGACGCAGGATTATACGGAACAGGGGAGCTCGTTGGCCTCCGTCTATCTGTAAGCTATGACTGTATTGTCTGCTCAAATAAACAAATCCTCTATTCAGTTCACCTGGGCATTTCCTCCAGCCTCCCAGCGCTTCCTCTCCGGAATCCTTTCTATATAATTAAGGAACCAAGAGATACATACATTACAAAAGGACTTAGTAACAAATCTGATATAATTCATAATATTAATGCTATTCACTGTTTCCTTGATAAAGGGTCACAGGTTGATGCAAGAACGTGGGTATTTGTGGCTTTAAGGCTCTTCTTGTAAGAGGAGCGGGTACTTCAAAGAGGGAGGGCGTTCCTCCTCCAATCATCCTCTTTCCCCCACCTCCTACATCCGGGAAACCTGTAATGGACTAAAGGAACTCTTGTGAGGGGCGTTGCATTGCCTCCTGTGTATGTATGGCTCTCCAAGTGAGCTGGGAGAGTATTAATCACTTGACATCAAATTAAAATTCACAGCAGCTGCCCCGCTGTGCAGAAGGTCCAGAGGCAGCTTCCTCCAGACTGACGCTCTGCTTTGCTGCATCTTCTGAGCTCACAGCCAAATGTTAATATGTTGCCTGTTGATATTACTTTAAAAAATAACAAATATAAAATACTAAATTTACATGTCAGATAAATAATCATTGGCAGATGTGTGATTAAAATTTTACAAATAATTGAAAGACATGAGAATGTGTGAGCTTCTCTGTTAAAATGTGGCTTGTTTTATTTTTTTCCACTTTCGGTGTGTTCTTTGCACTGCATAGTAGGGGTAAGAAACCGTCCAGAGAAGGACTCTTCTGCACTGAATGTCCCTGCTTCAGAGTGTGAGGCACAGTAGTGACTGGAGATGCATGAGAAGGAAACGTTTTGAAAGAGGAAATGTGTGTGGACTGGACTGTAGGGTAATTCATACTTGGAGATAATATAGACAGTACCTCTTTAAAAATCATACTGTAACCTGATATGAGGTAATGCGAATATTAATTAGCTCAATTTAGCCATTCTACAATGCGTATGGGTTTCATAAGGAAATTCTTAAGGAAGAAAATTAGGGAAAAGAGGACAGGACACAAGTGAATCTTTCTAAAAGCAGAGTAGGAACGTTTTAATAACGAAGAAAATGACATGAAGGTTATATTAACCAGTTTGATGAGAGTATTTCAAAATGTATATGAAAACAGCACACTGTACTCCATGATTGCATTAATGTACACAGTTACGCTATAAGAAATAATTAAAAAAAAGAGAGAGGACAGGAATCTCTCTAGAAGCTCATGAAAGGTTTTGAAATGTGGAAAGGGAAATTTTGAGACCAGTTTCTCCGACATTCTGGGGTTTGTCTGTGGCACCCCCACCATGATCTGCACACCTGTCCCTGGATCCCATCTTCCCAGCCATGAGCTGCGTGTCCTTAAGAAATACAACCGGGGCAGAATTGCAGGTGCCAGGTGAGAGGGAGATTTGGCATCAGCACCTGTCTTCCTCCCTGGAGAGGAAGGAATGAAAACACCAAAAAAAGAAAAAGAAAAAAATGTCTCTGGGAAACTTTTTGGGAAGAGAAGGTGGCTGGGGTTGGAGGAGGTGGGAGGAGAAGGGGAACCTGAGCAGAGCACAGTGTGTGATGGGAAGAGGACAGGCTGGGAGGGAGCACTCAGGGCCTCCTGTTTCCCTCTCTGGCAATCCCACGGAACAGTAAATCTGCAGGGCTCCTGGAATGGGAGGTGGTGGGAAGATCAAGGCAGCACAGAGCCCGACTTAGGGAGGTGTGGGGAGGCCAGTCCTGGAGCCTTCTCTACCCTTTACCACCCACCCCCCAGGAGGGCAGAGGCCAGGACTTAGGCTTTTTCTCCCTGCCCAGCCCTGCAGGTGCTCCCTAGAGGTCAAGAGATCAGAGGCAGAGGTAGCAAATATTCTGCAGAATGGAAGTTTTATAAATGAATGACAACTGAACAGTCATTCCAGAGAAAGCAGCACTAAATAGACTAAATACAAGAACTTATAATACACAAAGAGAAAAGAAAGCATAGTAGAAATCTGAAGCAGAAAGAAACAATTAGAGAGTCGAGCCAAGAAAGAATTGTGGAGTGCAATTAAAGAATTCTACATTCAGCTTGTGTAACTGGAAGGTTCTGCTAAAAAAATAAATTAGTGGGCTGCTTAGTCCAGTCAGGAAACTCATGCACACGGCCTCAGAAAAGAATAAACAAAAATAGATGAAACTTGAGAGATTTAGAAGATGAAAAGTGTCCAAAGAATAAGATGCTCCTAAGAAGGAAAACATAAATGGAGGGAAGAAAATATTTCCAGATATATTAACTGACATTTTCTTTTTCTTTTTTTGAGATGGAGCCTCAAGCTATCCTCCTGGGTAGAGTGCCATGGCATCACGCTCACAGCAACCTCCAACTCCTGGGCTCTAACGAGTCTCCTGCCTCAGCCTCTCAAGTAGCTGGGACTACAGGCACCCGCCACAATGCCCAGCTATTTTTTGTTTGCAGCCGTCATTGTTGTTTTGGTGGGCCTGGGCTGGGGATTCGAACCCGCCACCTTAGGTGTATGTGGCTGGCGCCTTAGCCGCTTGAGCCACAGGCGCCGAGCCTTAACTGACATTTTCAACGAAAGAAATATATAACATTGAAAATTACGGTGCATAACATACTGATCGGGAGCTACATGACGAATTCATCACATTTAATCACATTGTCGTGATAGCTCAGAACATCAACTACAATAAGAGAATTTCAAAGCATTGTGAGAAGAAAGGCAGGCCAACCATGCCCATTAAAGACCGTGCTGTTCAAGGCCTTCCTATTCCAACAGGAATAATGGGCAGGAGAGGGACACTGGGGGTCATTTGGGTTCTGTTAGAGGGAAAAAAAAAATCTCTGAAGCTAGAATGTTGCACCACTAAATGTCCTTTAAATGCGGCATGGAAATAAAAATATTTTCAGCAGCTAAGAGGTTTTCTAAGTCACCAAACAAATACTTTTGGAGAACATTCTTGGAGGAAATTTTAAACCAGAAGAGAAAAATAATGCCAGAGGAAGTGAAAGGATACGGGAAGTGAGAGTAAGTGAATTACTCAGCACGGTTTATTTTTGCTTAAATAAGCAGTAACATCCTGGCCCTACACACCAGTAAATGGAGTCCTAACATTCTAGAATGAAACGTAGGATGTCAACAGGAGGGGGAAGAGCCAGAGAGGTAAGAGAAGGGAGCAAAGTATTTTTCATTTTTAGGAGAGAACATGGAAACCAAAAACTTAGGTGCTAGTAAAACAAAATAAATTTATGAATGAGTCAGATCGAATGAACTCGAATCGACACAAGAAACAAAAGAGAATTAGATTAGAATAAATGTATCTCTAGAAAAATAAAACCTGAAGTACCAATATTAATAAAGACAATATATAGCAAACCAAATTGGAAAAAATAATAATCACTAATGATGTTGAAATAATCATTAAATACTTTACACTGCAAAAAGCTGCAGATCTAAATAGTTTGAGGGATAAATTCCGCCGAATTGAGAAAAGCAGGTAAAATTTAGCCCTGTTTAATGCCTATTTTGTTAAGGCTACCTATGTGTCATTGTAAGTTTTGGCTTGTCATTGGGAAAAGAGAAATGGGAATTTAAGGGCAATGGATAAAATGTAAGAAACGGCAGAAAGTTTAGAAGGTGGGGAACTAGAGAAAAGGACAGGCTAGCAGTTTGAAGGATGGACCAGGCTGATGGTGCAAGTGAGACTTTGCCTTGCGACCGGAAGCACCTGGCTTGGTGACCGAACAGACGTTCCCTTGGGGCTGAACATGGTCCCCTTCCAATCCCCTCCCCTGCCCCTGCCACTCTCCCACCTCAGCTGGACAGACAGGCCCTGGAATTCCACAGAGCAGCCGCCAGGTGCACGAGGAGGGGGCCGGATCTGGCATGGCTCTCTCTCTAGTCTCCCCTCTCAGAAAACTAGGATCTGTAACTGTGGGGAACCCAGGACCCTCTGGTCCCTAGTCATCTGAGAGAGCCACAGACTGAAGGTTGTGACCAGGGTCCAAGTAGCCAGATATACAAAGAAATGGGCCCAGGTGGAACTTGAGGAATCTGGAGATGGGAAACATCGAGCTGGCTGTTTAAGACACACGGCATCCTTGGTAGTGTCGAGGGTCCAGCCCTCTCTGTGCATTACTTTGTTTATTACAACCCTGTGAGCCACTATGTGACCCCCTTTACAGATCAGGAAGATAAGGAACAAAGAAATTAAATAACTTGCCTGAGTTCACATGGGTGGGTGGTGGCAAAAAAAAAGATTTGAAGCCAGGAGTTCTGCCTCTTAACCATAACAGGGCCAGGACGGAGGGATGAGAACCAGACCTCAGTCAGCACCAGGGAGTCCCTTCTGCTGACTGGTAACTTCCCCTATGGAAGGCAGGTGGCCAAGGGGCTTGACTATAAGAGACACAGGTAATACACAACTCCTTAAGATATGATTCAAACTGCTAATGATGTATTCTTATTCAATTTATTACAAATCTATCAGATAAATCAAATGTTCTCATTTTTCTCATGAGAAAACTGAAGCACAGAGAGATTCCGTTATTTGTCCATTTTCTTACAATCTGTAAATGATACAATCAGCTTCAAGCCCAGATGGTCTCACTCTCTGATGTGATGTCCCATGCAGAGTAATTTAGTTAGAGGGCTTTCAAGGGCCAAATAGTTAGAGGGCTTTCAAGGGACTTGAAAGCAGGGCAGGAATTAGGGTTCTCAGTTTTCCATAATCAATCTGCATAGATTATAATTTCTTTTCTGCATAGATTATAATTATAATTTCTGCGTAGATTTAATTTCTTTGTCCCTTATAAAGTGGCCGTGAAGTCACAAATCTTCTTTGTAAAGTAAATTCTCTTTGAAGTCCAGCAAGTCACCTTGTACCTCTCCTGCCCCACCACGTCACCCAGCCAGAAGATGTGGCTGGCCACCTAGCTGTACACACAGGATTGCTTCTTCCTTCTAGAACCAGGACCAACAGTTGACCAGCCAGGAGCCCCAGCAGAGGAAGCAAATCTCAGCCTCAGCATTTCTGACCTGAGACACAACAGGTTTAGGGGAAGCAGGGAAAGAAGTATTTGTACATTACTGGATGTTCCAGAAGAATGTGTTGACTGCTTCATGGGATGGCCTGTCTCTCCACCCTCATCAGGAAGAATGAAAAACAAGACTCCAAATGTTTGGCTCTCTTTGGAGAATTGATGAGCTATGCAAGTCCCTGAAATGTCTTCTCTGCCAAAGGAAATGTGGGATCTGAGCTGAGGCAGCAGAATACAGAGCCCTCTGGAATCACAGTGGCACCCAGAGTGGGTGGCTGGGGCTTTGCATGAATGGCTTTAGAGCCCAAGGCTCTTGGTCTCACCTTGGCCTTGGTTGATGGACAATGACCTCACCTTGTTAAAAAAGTGTCTTCTTGCCTCAATGCCATGGAGTCCAGATACTCAGGGTGGAATGTGTCCATTAGTTCTTCTGTGACTGTGGGAGGTGGGTTCTTGGGACTGTGGGATCTCAGCCTTAGGTCCTAAGTCCTCCCTGGGACTGGGGCTAAACTGATAGTAGGGCTTATGGTGAGAAGCCATGGAGAGTTGTCCTGGGCCATTCGGGTAGGGCACAACCTCTAAGACTGATGTTCAACAAGATTCAAAGCAAAAAAAAAAAAAAAAAAAAAAAGCAAAAACAGAAAGAAAGACAAAAGAGAAAACCAAGATCAGAGGAAAGAATAAAAGAGAGATAGCAGTTTAAAATGGGCTACAGGTCCCAGATAGTTAATTCCATTCCCCAAATAAAAGCCCTCCTTTTGCCGAGCCCTGTGCCAAAAATCACATGTGAAGGAAGACCTCTGTCACACAATCCAGCCTGGGAATGTGGGAGGTGGCCTCCTACTGTGAAGACCCTGACCTTCTCTTTCTGCAAACTGATGCAAAACTGAGGTTAATTTAAGAACAAAATCCTTGATATTCACTCCACGGCATTAGGATTGAGATTCTGAGTGCCTTTAAGCTCATCCAATAAAATATCACTTCAGCTAAAATAAGAAACTGATAGTGTAATATGTGATTTTTATAAAACTAAGAATAAACATTTCCTACCCTAAGAGTGCATTCAAAGGGGGCATCACCCCCTGACTGGTCCTCTCATACCCACCACTATCTTGTGATGGTAAATCCATGATTTGGGAATTCAAGTCTTCCAGGCCTGAGGACAAAGTTACCATCTCTACATGGTAAAGTATAGAAAGTGATGCACTTTGGCACCTTGGTCAAATAAATGACCACATCATAGCAAAGCAGACTGAGGGGCGAGTAGTGGAAGAAAGGAGAGAATCAGTGTGCACAGGAGCTAAATTCGCCTACTGGAGTGAGAGGGAAGATGGCGCTGAGCGGCCACACCAGGATCAGTTACTCCTCAGTGCTGGAAGCAGCTGGTAAACACTGGTGGGGTGTGTTCTTTCTCTCCATATTTTCTGGCCTTTATACATCCCAGGGACATTGCTGAGTTTTACAGTTTAGTGACACAGGTGTCCCATTTGTTCATTTATTCAATACAAACTTACTGAGTGCTGGTCATCGTTCTTGCCTGTAGAGACACAGTAGACAAAAGTAGTTGGCCTTGTAGGAGACAGGGTGAAGGAAGACAGAGAGAAAATAATAATAAATCAGTAAAACATGTGATGGGTGATGAATGAAAGTGCTATAGAGAAAATAAGGCAGGGAAGGGGGACTGGGAGTGTGGGGGAGGGTGGCAGTCGGTGGCTGGAGGAGACTGCACAGCTGAGTGTTTGAGCAAAGACATGAAGGGCAGGACGGAGACAGAGTGGGCTGTGTAGATATCTGGGTGAACAGGAGTCACAGATGAAGGAACAGCCAACAGCAGGTCTGGAGGGAAGAGCCCCCTGGCCTGAGTGGGTCAGGGTGGCTGGAATGGGCTGAGTGAGCTGAACAGCCAAGAGTGACTTTAGAACGCAGAGACCAACCCTGCAGGGCACTGTGGACATTGTCAAGAATGTCTCTTAATTTATGAGAGAGAGAGAGGCTTGGGGCTTTTCCTCTGACGTATATTCATCCTATTCAGTGGGCTGCAGTATCTGGAACAACTTGTGAGAGGTGATGGTGAAGACCAAATTTTGGATATTGAAATAGAGCCAGCAACACTGCTGATGGTTGAGAAATGATTCCCAAAGAGCTCTCGTGGGAAGACAGTGGGGGATGAAAAGGAGAGAGAGGGAATGGTCAGAAGTTTGGTTTGGACAAGTTGAGTTTAAGATGTCTGTTAACATCTCCTTGGGGACATCAGGAATGGAGCTCAGGAAAAATGTCTACTAGAGAATAAAAATCAAAGTGTGTTCAGCCTATTGGTGGTACTTAAAACCATGAAGATAGATGAGATTGCGAAGAGAAAGAGTGCAGATTTCCAGGGACTGGTTGGTGCAATCAATGGTGGGGGCAGCCAGCAGAAGGGATTGGGAAAGATCAATCAATAAAAGGTGGAGAAGAAAAACCGCCCTCAAACAGCGGTCACCAGGGCAGGCTGTGCCAAAGCTTCCTGGAGGTGAACACGGGTGAGAAAACAGACCCCTAAGTCTGTAATTCCACAGGCTTGACTTTCTAACACAGACTAGATTTGAGATGGTCTCTCTGATGAAAGTGCAGATTCTGGCTTTCCCGTGTTTTTCTTTGTTTCTTTTTTTAGTAATGATGCCTGTCTCTATAAACTGCAGTCATTCCTCTCCCTAATTGGAGGATTACCATGGAACATTGCTGTCAATGTCAAAACATCTGGAATGACAAACAGAACAATTACTGAAACAGCAGTGTCACTGTTGAGAAAGCGAATGACGCTAAAGGTTAGGGAACTAGAAAGTCAATTGGTTCCTAATTTTTTTGTCTTCAGCCAAATTATGAAGAACAAATTGAATTGGCAGCTGACATATCATTTAAAATGTTTGGTACTAGAATACTTCATAGCCTTGGTCAAATATCTCAAAAAAATACAAAAAATTTAGCGACTTTGCATTGACCTTCTATTCCTACTTACTTATTTGTATGAACTAGTTTTCTAAACATTTATATCCATGAAAATGAAGAACAGGAGCAAAAATAGTTCTGAGCCTTATCTTGTTCCAGTCATTAGTGATATTCATCCAGAAATAATGGTACTAAAAATAAATCTCAATTCTCTTTGTTAAGATATATATTTCCAAAAAAATTTAAGTTTCATTTTAATGGGTAATATTTATATATTGACATATATAGGGTAGGCATGTTTTTGAGACATCATAGATAGTAGTTATAAAAATCACCCGAAACATTAGCATTTTCCTTTACATGGGCTCTTTTGATGAGATGAAATTGAAAATTAAAATTTTCTTTTACTTTTTTTTAAAGGTGCAAGGTATTAGAGAGATATCCTTTGGGAGATTCATGTAGAAGTGACTTTATGTTTTCCCATAGGACTCAGAATTTGAAAAGAAAATCCCGAAGGTCCAGCAAAGTGTATTTCTCCAGGACTACAGTCTACCTGCCGGGACTGTCAGGGTCCAATACCCATCAATGGCCTTGGTGTGGGGATCTTGTCACACCTCTCTCACTACTCGAAGCTTCTTCTGGTCCACTAAGTGGATTGTCCAGCGCTCCAATAATTCAAGGCACATTATCCAATGTGCAGGATCTTTGTCCATGCCCTGGAGAAACACAACTTTCCGGAGTGTAGGTGAACATGAAAAGCTTTGAAGGACTCAAGTTCCAGATAAGAACCTCCTGTTGAGCTCTTCCCAAAAGAGATGCTTAAAAAGCATCTGTGGACTCCCAGTTCCTCTTTCCCACTTCTCTTTTTATGATTCTTCTGATTTGCAAAAGAACATCATTCCTGGCACCCATTCTGAATCTTACTGTGGCACCTTACTCTGAAAGATAATATTAAAACAAAACAAACAGAAGTGCTTCTGATCATTCCTGAGTATGTATTCCCTAAAAGCAAAGCAAAGATTTGGTAAGAAAGTGTAATGTCGGAAATTTTTACACTATTTACAGCACCTTAGTCTTTCGAGTGACAAATTCAGGGCACAGACTTGTGTCTTATCTCTCTTTTTCTGTCTCTCCATTCATTAGAATTTGGAAGGGAGAAGTCTGTGATGCAGATGTGTATTAAGATGTTTGCTTTACTTAAAAATGAAGTTAGTTCATTTTCTACAGAGAGAAATGCCAGCTTGCATGATTGATTTTGACTCTGAGGACTGGTTTTACCAATTAGATTACCTGCCAGAGATTTTTCATAAGTTAGATATATATAAATATGCAGCCGTAAGTTTTCAGGGAATGATACAGACACACTGATGGTGCTGAAATGTGGATTCTTTACAAAGATTTGAACTGAAGAAGAATATTTTAGATGTCAATTTTAGCATACGTGAGAGATCATTAAAACACCATAGTAATGATTGTTGCAGGCATGATCTTCTGATGAATGATAAAATTACTAAGCAAGTCTTTAAAAGAAACAGCAAATTTGTGTAACATCAAAGAATCTTCCTAAATCTGTTAATTACTGTGGTAGTTTTAACATGTGCCCACGAATTCCTTAAGACTCCTCCCTTCAAGAGGGGAAGTCTGATTCCTTCTCCTTGGGTGTAGGCTGAACTTAACAACTTGCTTCTAATGAACAGAAAATGAAAAGGGAAAAATAGTAACTTCATAGTGTCCATAGCTGGCAGAAAACATCTAAATCAAGTCATCAAAATTAACATCACCAGTAACAAGTCACTCTAATACAGTACACACTCCATAGCTAAGTTGGGTGTGATGGGATCAGAAACACATTTTGCCTCTGTGATGAAACTCCTCCCCAAATTCCATAACCTCAGTCTAATCAGAAGAAAATTTTATTTTATTTTATTTTAATTTTATTTTTTTGAGACAGAGCCTCAAGCTGTCCCCCTGGGTAGAGTGCTGTGGCATTACAGCTCACAGCAACCTCCAACTCCTGGGCTCAAGTGAGTCTCCTGCCTCCTCCTCCCAAGTAGCTGGGACCACAGGCGCCTGCCACAACGCCTGGCTATTTTTTGGTTGCAGCCGTCATTGTTGTTTGGCGGGTCTGGGCTGGGGATTCGAATCCGCCACCTTAGGTGTACGTGGCTGGTGCCTTAGCTGGT
>CAUYTI010094194.1:0-14546 GCA_963575145.1 Galago senegalensis
GGCTGCAACCAAAAAATAGCCGGGCGTTGTGGCGGGCGCCTGTGGTCCCAGCTACTTGGGAGGCGGAGGCAAGAGACTCGCTTGAGCCCAGGAGTTGGAGGTTGCTGTGAGCTGTAATGCCACGGCACTCTACCCAGGGGAGACAGCTTGTGGCTCTTTCACAAAAAAAAAAAAAAAAAAAAAAAAAAGAAGTTGTAGGTCTAGGTGATTTATAATATAAGCAGTCCAGACTGCACTATCAGGGAAATAGGGTTAATGTTAGGTTGAAATTTAGATGCCTTCTCTCTGAAAGCATATAGGAATTGTTACTAAAATTCAGTTTGGGTTAAGGTTTTAACAGCAATGACCTTTTTATAAAGGTTGATCCTCTACCAGAAAATCCTTTCCCCAGGGAGTTTCCTTTACCAGGTTTAGGGCCTATGAGGAGTGTGGGGTTCTTCTTTTTTTTGAGAAGAGCCTCAAGCTGTCCCCCTGGGTAGAGTGCCGTGACATTACAGCTCACAGCAACCTCCAACTCCTGGGCTCAAGCGAGTCTCCTGCCTCCGCCTCCCAAGTAGCTGGGACCACAGGTGCCCGCCACAATGCTCGGCTAATTTTTTTTTGGTTGCAGCCCTTGTTTGGCAGGTCCGGGCTGGGAATTCGAACCCGCCACCTTAGGTGTACGTGGCTGGCGCCTTAGCCAGTTGAGCTATAGGCGCCAAGCCTGCTTTGGATTATTTTAAGGCAAATCCTTTTTCCTTGAGGGAGTCAAAAATAAGGATTTTTTTTTTTTTTATTTTGTAGTTTGGCTAGGGCTGGGTTTGAACCCACCACCCTCAGTATATTGGGCTGGTGCCCTACTCACGTCTCATACAATAAATTCCTTAATATTCCTTAATATCATCCAGTATTAAAATTTTCATGATTGTCTCAGATAAGTTTATTTTTTCCAATCAGAATTCAAATGCAATCCATATACTGCAACTGGTTAATAAATCTTATGTTTATGTTTAATTTATATCTAGAAGGGGCTTTTGAATTCTTGAGCATAGTTATCTTCTCAGGCATTCACATGGCTGAAAGTTATGTGAAATGTCAGCCATGGGAAAAGGAATCTGCGAGGTCCCAGATAGATGAGCGTTCTCTAGATTTGGTTTGGCCTCATGAAGTTTTGTCTTTTTTTTTTTTTTTGATGGGAAGCAAGTTTCTCTGCTTATGGTCAATTATGCTTTGTGACTGAAAGCCCCAGCTCTGGTGCAGTTAATGAATGTTACTGGAATTATTTTGTTTCTTGAATGTCTGTGCATTTGGTAGAATAGTGTTTGCACTAAGGTGTAATGTGGTAGGAAATTTATCACCCTACCAAGATGGGATGGGCAACCCTTTATGTTCTGTCCGTGAGTCGGGGCCTGAGCACAGCGAGAGATGGTGGCCCTGAAGAAAGTGGCGCAGTAGATAGACATGAATGGAAATCAAAGTATTTTTTCAGCAGGTAAAAAAGCAAACTTTTCTTTTGAGACTGGTATATTTTCTTTTAAGCATTCATATATATCATTTCGTTTAGGAAAATGACTACATTAACTCCTACTTTGAAGATGGCGATGATTTTGGTGCCGACAGTGACGACATGGATGAAGCAACCTATTAGAATGAAAGGTCACTGCGTATGTTTATGATGCAGCTTCTGAGCATGTGGACAGACTTATTTTCTATTTTATTTCTGGTAAGGGATGAGTATTATCTTTTTGTTCCTGTTATTTTGGACAATTATTTGGTACAAAACATTCAGAAAGAACCACTTTGAGTTTACATACTAGTTATCTTACGGATTAGTCTCTGACACTCTGACATTCCTCCTGAACACCTCTGCTGTCCCTCTTGGGTACTTAGTGGATTTTTTTTCCTACTATTTGGATTTGAATGTGCCTAAAGAATTTTTGCATCTCAGTCTATCTATGCGTACTTGAAGAAATCATTCTTGTTTAACTGCTGATCTTTTGTAAAACTATTACTAGTCATAGTAATACATTTCTATAATCTGAAAGTTGATTTAATACAGCACATAGGGCACTTTAAAGACAAAAAGACTTGAAAATAATTTTATATTTTACTTTTAATGTGGTATGTCCTATACTACTTCATTGCAACTAGATAAACCTACCTGAGCTCTTACAAGTGCAAATTTATGAGATTAGGAATTTTGAGGTCAAAAACATATACACAGGGAAGGCAGCCTATCAAAGCAATATACATTTCACAGCACACATTTCATGAGGGATATTATCAATACTTGAATTTGGGGTTAACTTAGTACCATACAATATTGGAGTTAATCATTCTACTATAATAAATTTGACTTCTTCAAGTAGTTGGGATTATGAAAAATTAGGCTAGAGGTCTTGTTTAATTTTGTACTTGATGAATTTGTGGAATAAATTCTGGTCATATAAATACCACTGCAGAATGTATGTGTGTGAATTCTGTGAAGTGTAGCAGTCTCTGTTTCAGATGGCTTACAGACTGTACAAGTGAGTTCTGTAATGGCTTACAAACTGTATAAGTGATTTCTATAGAATGAACTCAGGTCATTTGGAAATTAAGATTAATCTTGTTTAACTTAAAAGCTAGCTCCCCTGACTTTTTATATTTTGGGGGAAACTATACCCCAAAACCTCACCTACAAGACTCTCACAGATGCCAAAGACTTTTAAGGAAATTCATGTTATGTATTTCAAACTTTATTAGTATTTCCCACCAAAACAAATTTTCTCTTTCCCCTTTGGGAAGATAGCACCTTTTACCCACTAACCTGGGAAATCAGAGTTCTAGTCTTACTATTTTTTTTTTGTTGTTGCAGTTGTTGTTTAGCAGGCCCAAGCTGGGTTCGAACCCACCAGCCCCGTCTATGTGGCCGGCACCCTAACCACTGAGCTACAGGCTCTGAGCCTACCTTTACTATTAAACTCAATCTTGAAACTAGCTTGGGTAAGTTTCTGTGCCTTAGTTTCTCCCCTTGTAAACAACCTCTTACAAAAAATTGTTTACAGCCAGATGCAGTGGCTCACACCTATAATCCTAGCACTCTGGGAGGCTGAGGTAGGTGGATCACTTGACCTCAGGAGTTCGAGACCAGCCTGAGCAAGAGCAAGATCCCTGTCGCTAGAAATAGCCAAGTGTTGTGGCAGGCGCCTGTAGTCCCACTTACCAGGGAGGCTGAGGCAAGAGAATCACTTGAGCCCAAGAGTTTGAGGTTGCTGTGAGCAGGAATGCCATGGCACTCAACTCCAGGGCAACTGAGTGAGACTGTGTCTCAAAAAAAAATTGTTCAAACACCAACCAAAATTTACCATTATGTATTCATTCTGTTATAGAAAAAATCATTTCTTAACTGGTTCTCACTGCCTAAAAGCCTATAGTTTGGAAAGTAATTGAAAATACAGTTTTGAGAAATAAACTTTATATTGTCCTCACAAAATATATTGTAATCTGATTTTTGCATCCTGTAGTTGTGGGTAAAATTGGAGGAAATTTGTATTGTCTTGTGCCATTTTATAACATGACTTTCTCAGGAAAAAGATTTTCAATGGCAATAGTTCCTCAAATCAAGATGTGTGAAGACCCATTGTACTAGTTTAGTGCTGTGCTAATCATATGTGAATTACTTGTTTAAAGGAACTTAACAAAAATTTTGTTAAAGATTCTAATGACAAATGTGTCTAAGAGTAAAGAATAAATCTACTATACTTACAGTAAAAACCTCACATAAAGTTGTCATTTGAGATTGATACTTAATCATAGGTGTTTTATTCTCTGATTTTAGTACCCAAAGCAAATGCCATTAATTCTTAGAAATATTACCTCCGCTGTTCTGTTTACTTCAGAGATAACCACTTGAATCAGGCAAATACCCTGAAGGGAAGGGTATTTCTTTTCCCAGCTCTCATTTGTCTTCACCATTTCAGTCCTGCAGATAGTAGAGCAGCCTTTTCCAGGAGGCCCCAGCCATCTTCCTTTCCCCCTATGGAAGATCTGTTTACAATTTTAAAAGTATGCTAAATTGTGAAGAGTCAGGATCTACAGGTTGCTTTACCAGCATGAATCTTGTTTTTCTGGCTTAAAATCTGAGACTCTGAAATTATTCCATGGGAAGATGTTATTTTGCAGAGATAGCCTCAGATATATATATGTATATAATATACATATTTGAAGTGTCTTTAAAATTGCTATAAGCAAAACTGGTTGCTATAATGCTTATTTTTCTGTATTTGTTTACACATTAAATTCTTACAAAACAGATTGCGTCCTTGTGTCTTAAGATGTTTCATTTTGAATTTACTTGGTAAACTAATTTTTTAATACAGATTTTACTTAATAAAGTCTTTGCATATTGAGCAGGGATGCCTGTATCAAATATTCTTAAACTACCAACACAAATAACAAAACTCTAAGTACGTGATTATGAAAAAAGGGATAACTTACAAGATTTGGCAGACAGTATAGTATTTGTGTGATCACTGGAATCTTCATTCAGAGGATTCTATTAACCTTTTTTTTCCTTCTGTCAGCGCTCTCAAATGTAGTGTCAATGGCTTTTTTTAAATATAGTTAAAATCTCTGTAGTAAAAATTTCCTTTTTACAAAAAACAAGTGGGAAATGTAAAGTGATAAATCTTGGTAAAAATTAGTAATGTGGCTCTATTTTCCATAGCATCTCTATATCAAATAGTTTGAAAGCAGAGGAGAAAAATTTGCTTTATTTGATTAAATTCACGGGCTTCCATTTTAGATTGAATATTAAAATAGAAACTTTATTACATTGTGTAGATCTTTTAAAATCTGAAAAATAAGGGGCAGAAAGTTTTAAAAACCACTTTTACAGATGTACATGCTAACATAATGTTCTACAGTTACATTTAGCATTTGTATAAAATACATTATACAAAAGATTTGGAGATTCTGCATACATAAAAAGAATTAAATAAAGCATTCAGATATTTCTGTGATCTAAGAGTGCAATATGCACATACTTGGAAGAAAAATACTGATTACCTGAGCAACACTGTTATAATCCAAAAATGAGAATGAATCCCATTACAATGTATCATTTAAATAAAGACTTCTAAAAATTCCACTTTACCTAGTAACACTTTGATTAGATCCTTGCTTCATGATATTTCTAAAACAAACTGTATCCTTCATGTTTCCAACTAAATTATTTTAGAAATAGTATTATACATAACTATTACTAGTAATAATACTTATAATTACTAAGTAGTGGTTCATATAAAGAACTCTTTAGACCACTGAACAAGCAGATTAAGTCCAGAAAAAGTTGTAAAAAGTCCTTTGGAGATAATATTGCAGTCTTTGTCTAATTCTTAATGTGGACAGCAGACTCTAAGCCATCTTAACTTGTCTTTTGAAGACATGAATTTGTTGATTTTTCTAGGAGACAGCAAATTTAAATGGCATCCATTAGTTAATCATGCTTACTCAAGACTCAAAGAAAAAAAATCTGCCTTAAATACACCAGATTTTTCTTCAGTTGCAACTCTAAATTTTTAAGAGAACCAATGCAGTGGTTCTCAATTACTTGTACATTTGCATACATGCATATACACACACACAAATGTAAAGCCTCAAAGTAAGTTCAAATAAGAATTTCAACACAAAATAATGTCAAACAATAACTGCTTGTTAGTTATGCAAAGTTATTTGAATTTGCTATAAATGTAATGAATACATGTAATAGTGCTTTTTTAAAAGTTAAAATTATTCTGCATGTATTCAATGCTTAGGAAATTCTTTTCAACGATTAGAATCTATAATTCTATGTAAAACGTTTTATAATTATATGTAACAGAATTATATATAACTCATTATATCCAATTAATTCAAAAATAGGTAATTCAAACAGAAAAATCATGCCTGATTGTGTCATGTTATTTTTCCTTCAAAAAGGATACTCTATGCATTATCAAAATGTTTTTTAACCAGTTATACAGTATGCCTCGTTACTTTAAAATTAAGCTACACATTTTGGAAATCAGACACCTCCACCACCATTTCACAACTAGCAAAAATGAGTAACTGACTCTGTAATTTCATCAATTTGATGTAAGCAAAGTCTCTAGATACCCAGCCTGCTCTACCCAAAAGTAAAATCTGCAATTTCTTCCTTAAAACTTGATTTTTTAGTAGGCTTCATAAATATAATATAAAGTGACCAGTTGACACTAAGTATAAATTTTATCACATTGCTCTTTTCAAGATGCCTAAGGCCCATTAGAACAAATTTAAAATGTTTAAGAAATTTACTAAAAGAATCAATTTGCAACTTCTATTAACACTTTCTGATAATTGTCCACGGTTCTCTCAAATGTGCAAGGACTTTAATGTTTAACTTCTTGTTGTATCTTTTGATGATGCTTTTCTCCAGAAAGTACATAAAACTCCACTTACCAAAAATATTTATTTATTCATACAATTATGTATCAAGATTGGAATTTGAAATATAATATGACTGATTTAAAAGGGTGAAACATTAAAAATTAGGAAATAATGCCCAGAAAATAAGGTAGTATTATATATCTTAAAGTATATACTTTATTATGTACAAAACAATCCAGACTCCACCAAATCTCATTTCTATTTAATCGTTTTGGTTACATTTTAAAAACACATACTTTTAAAAATTGAACGATGGAATGAGTATGGAAATGCCTATTTAGCCAGACTCTGGCTGACTTAACAGATCTTAAAAAGTGGCACTATCGAGCCCTTGCAAACAATCCACACCTCCTTTGGCCTCTGTTTCCCCAATTTGATGCTACAACAGGAAAAAAAAAAGGTCTAAGTTGGGATAGTAATCTTTGAAAAAACAGGTGAAGGCATCAATAAATAAAGCAATTTGTCTGGTACTGCTAATGCAAAAAGCTTCTCTTATTTTTGCTTCATGAACCATTTTCTTCTACAGACCTCAGAGGCAGACAATAAAGATTTGTTTTTGACCCAATTAAAACTTGTGCTTGATAGTGAAGGTGGAGATGAAGTGATACAGACTGTGATGAGTCTAACTGGACCATCTGAAATAGTGCTTAACTTTAAAACTTATATTTACTTACAAGAAGTAATATTATAAGGCATTAAATGTAATTAAGGCATGTTACTATATGTAACACAGCAAGGATTTATCACAGTATTTAAGGAATTATTTCCTAAATAATGCTAATCTGTATAACACTTTTTATCAAACTATAAAAGTGCTTTCAAATATCAGAGGCAAATATAATCACTTTAAAAACGGAAGCAGAAGTGAGGTTTAAAAAAAGGTCTATCTTAAAGCTTTCTTTAAGACACAAAAACTACTTTTAGATCTTGACCTGTTCCAGTGTTCTCATGACCAGATAGCACCTTCCCACAACACATTATTTGGGGGACTTAAAATCAATCTATTTCTGAGCCTCTATTTCAGAAATTATCTATTATGTTTCAATTTCTGTTTTTACTTATCCTTTCATAGCACATGCTAACAATTTCAAAACGGTGGGTTAAGTATGTGCTATCATAAGTAATTTTAGAATCAAACTTTTTTGCAACTAAGTATTTTGGTGGTTCACTGTAAATTTTATTCAGTTGCAGACATCTGATGTTAGTATTCTGCTTCATAAATTTAATCTTAATAACCTTAAACTAAAATCTTTAAAAAATAAATTTCAATGTAACTAGTCTTAAAAAAAGATACGTCTTCCAAGAACTTCCTAAACACACATTTAAATTAATTTCTGCTTTAAGCATTGATAAGCCACACTTATGAAATGACTGCTCTTAATATCAACCAGAAAATATAGAGATGTTTATACACAATACACTTGTAAATGGCTCAGAAAAAATTTTAAAGGTATGAAAAGCATCTTCAGTCTCCCTAAATTCTGCCTTTGCAGTGGTTACCGAATACAAGTGATTTACCACAATGCGGATACACACAGGCGACCACGAACACTGTGATCAGGAGCTCACTGCTATGTTTTGTGTTGAGCAGGAGGTGGCTGAGAATCTTGACGGTAGAGTTTATGATCCTCTTGTTGGCTAAAGCGTATTCCTTTAGTTGGAGCGATTCCATTTTCCACTTCTCTCTGCTGGGATGGGGGTGTGATTCCTGAATATAAATGTGAAGAGTCCACTGTTGAATGGTGACTAACATCCACTCTAGCTAAAATTTCATAATATAGCAAGTAAAATACAGGTGTTATTATACCTACTATCAGCATTATCACCACAGCTGCCCACCACCCTATTCCCCAGTCTGCTCCATAGTAGGGATCCTTACGCTGTGGAGTGTTTTTGTTATCGGGTTCAAAACGTACTTGCTGTGCTGTCAAGGCAGACACCACCTCGTTAAGGTTCTCTCTCTTGTTGTCTGTACACTTTACTATTTGTTCTATGTCTCGGTCTACTTCTTTTAAAAAGCTACCAGCTGACTCACTGGAAGAAAAGGAATCATTAGCTGGCAAAATTTCCTGTTGTTCTGGAGAGTACAGAAGAGATGAATGACGTGAAGCCTGTCTTCCTTTTGGAGGACAAAGTGTTTCGGTCAAGGAACTAAACTTTTTTACTGGAATTTTGATAGATCTAAGAGCAAAAAAGTCTTGATCGCTGATGAGATTGTTAACTCTCTTGATATCTGCTACCTGTATAAAAAAAAAAGCAACATTCAACTGAATTCTAAATCAAAAGTAGCAATACTCAGTTACCTCTGAAGGAAAAAAAAAGTTGAACTTAATTATTAGTAGGATTAAGCTACCTACCACCATCCAGAGATTTTAATTTTATTTGCAGATAAATATTTTACACACTTCTGATCTACCTGTTTTAGGAAATAGTTTTTACTATCATCCAGGTATGACCAGCTACTTAAATACATTCCAGCACTGTCAAATCACAGACACATATACTGCAATTCCACTGGCTGTAAACAGTATGTGCAGGAAGGATTACAGATATGTTTGCTATTCCAATTTGGCAACAGGAACATAGACAAATATTAACTTACCCAACTAAAACTAATAGATCAAAACTAAGATGCCACCAATTCATATTATATACTTGTAAGGGGAAACAAACCCCAAACACCACCAAGTATACTGAAGATGCCACCACTCCAATTTCAAAAATGTTAAACTGTGGAAAAACATAAAACATATCCCTTAGAATAGAATATGACAATTTATCCCCCTAACTTGTCTTCTAAAACCATTTTTCCCCCAAACTTCAGTGTAAATACATTGTTCAACTACCTTCAAGATCAGTCATTTTTATAAGCTTTCCCTACATATGTTACATGTTTTTTTTTTTTTTTTTTTTATACAGAGTGTCATTATGTCGCCCTGGGTAGAGTGCTGTGGCATCACAGCTCACAGTAACCTCAAACTCTGGGGCTTAAGCAAGTCTCTTCCCTCACCCTCCCAAGTAGCTGGAACTAGAGGCACCCACCACCAGCTATTTTTTGGTTGTAGTTGTCACTGTTTTTTGGCAGGCCCAGGCTGGACTAGAACCTGCCAGCTCCAGTGTATGGGGCTGGCACCCTAGCCGCTGAGCTACAGTCACCAAGCCATGTTACATATTCTTTTGTATATCCTTCCACTGTAGGACAGATTTCTCTCTATCTCCTATGCCATTCTGATGGTAGAAGAGGACAGTATTTCTCAAGTTACCATTTCTCAAGTTACCAGTCAGGCTCTACCACCACCTTCATTAGTCCCATTCATCACTTCCATTAGTGCTGTGATCAAAGCCCTTCCTAATCATGTATTGCCTACACTGATGTCAGACAGGTTCAGTGCATTTAGGATGAAAGTTAGATTTCAGGTCTGGTCAACTCCATGGACAATCACGCCATTCACTGCGACATGAACACTGCAGAGGGTGAGAAGAGGATAAATGCAGATTTCAAACATGATTTGAGGTACAAGTGGAAGATGTTTAGTAAGCAGCTGTACATACATGTCTAGAACTCACAAACATGATCTTGGCTAGAGATATGTACATAGATTTGTGGATTATCAGCAAAAATGGAAGTTACAGAATAGACAGGTTTACTAGAAAAAGATCAGCAGAAAAAGGCAGTAAGAATGGTTCTTAAAGCATGCCAACCTCTAGAGGGGTATGTTGAGAGAAATCCACAAAAGATTAAGACAGCCAGGAAAGCAGTACAGAGTGGTGGTTAAAAGCATGGATATGTGGGTCTGAAGCAAAGCTGACAATGAGCTGCATCATTTGGGGCCAGCTGCTTAACCTCTCTGCCATTCAGTTTCCACTACCTACCTTATAGGGTTGATGGGATTATTAAGGAATTAAAATGTACGTAAAACACCTTTAACAGTGACATACAACATGTCACATGAACTATTAAATATTAATAGGGGAAAACCAGATACCTGCAGAGGCAAGGTCAAGCAAAGAGGGTTTGTAAGAAGGAATAATGAGTTGTAGATCAGCAATCAAATGGGCAAAATTCCCGTGGAGTATACATAATGGGAGGTTGGGGGAAAGGACTGAAGAGTAAAATGGAACAAAAGGATAAAGGGAGCTTTGTACCTTACCATCTTGATAGTTTTGCCTTGAAGCAAGCTCTTTTTTTTTTTTTTTTTTTTTGAGACAGAGTCTCACTATGTCACCTTCAGTAGAATGCCCTGGCATCACAGGTCACAGCACCTCAAACTGCTGGGCTTAAGTGATTCTCTTGCCTCAGCCTCCCAAGTAGCTGGGACTACAGGCGCCCGACACAACACTTGTCTATTTTTTGTTGTAGTTGTATCATTGTTGTTTAGCCGGCCTGGGCCAGGCTCGAACCTGCCAGCCTCGGTGCATATGGCTGATGCCATAACCACTGTACTACGGGCGCCGAGCCAGTGATGCTCTCTATTATATGGATCAAACTGGCCTCATCTGTCTCACACAGCATCCCAGCCACTCTGTGCTACTCATTTCTGAAACACTTATTAAAACTGTATTGTTCAACTTAATTTCCTCCTTGAAGTCTTCACACCACTGTCACATCCCTGAAAACACTTTCTTCTTTTCTTTTCATTGGAAATATAACCTATTTTTAATTCAGATGGCATTTCAAATTTCTCTAAGAGAATTTTCCAGGTTCATTTGAAAGGAAAGCTAATGTCATTCTCTAATAAAGCTGCCACGCCACACTCTTCCCTTGGATCTCTACTTGGCTGTTTTTAGCCTTGCCTCTGACTTTCAAGTCTAAATTCCATTACTGACCTTCAAAGACACATTGTGTTATTTATTTCTCAGTGATCTTATTTCTATACAAAACATGTATTAATATATTTGCGTTAAAAATGAAACCAAGTATTTTCTGAGTTAATAATAACAGGGATAATGTTGCCATACATAAGCAATTTAGGGAGGAAAACCCAACTACCTATAGCTCTTCTTGCTGCATCAAAAAATGAACTTTGATAAAATATTTTATTAAATTTTTAAAACAAGATTTGTAATATATTTGATTTGATGAATTGTGAATAATTGCAATAATTACTTCACCCAGAAAAAAATAATACATAGAATCTACAGCCATAAAAATATTTTTAAAAACTCAATTTAACGTTGCATCCCGATTCACTCTGGCAAGTTTGAACTTGCTTGACTTAACAGATGTTGCTGGGAGGGCTTCATTTGTTTCCCTGTGCGGATTTCACATTTCTTGATTTTGTGTATCTCAATACTTTCATAATGACCCACATACATCATGAAAAATTGAGGATGATGATGAAAATAATAAGGAGAAGGAATGATACAAAATTTCATGCTATTAAGAAAAGCTCTAACATACTTATATATGTGTTATTTTTTTTCCATCAAGACTTCAGGTAACAAATCCTAGTAGTATTAAGAATTCTGCAGATGTGGCTTGGTGCCTGTAGCTCAGCAGCTAGGGTGGTGCCAGCCACATATGTTGGAGCTGGCGGGTTCAAATCCGACCTAGGCCTGCCAAAAAACAATGACAACTACAACCAAAAAATAGCCAGGTGTTGTGGCATGTGCCTGCAGTCACAGCTACTTGGGAGGCTGAGGCAAGCAAATGGCTTAAGCCCAAGAGTTGGAGGTTGCTGTGGGCTGTGACACCCCTGCACTCTACCCAGGCAACAGCTTGAGACCTCTTGTCTCAAAAAAAAAAAAAAGAATTCTGCAGATGCATTTAAAGAATATTCTAACAGTCTTATTTAACTGTTAATATTTTAACAACATTCTGGAAATTACATCAACTATTTTAACTCCCAGGAAGAATTTAAGAAACTCACTTAAAAATGTTTAAGAAGGTACCAGGCACAAAGGCTCACGCCTATAATCCTAGCACTCTGGGAGGCTGAGGCAGGTGGACTGCTTGAGCAAGAACCAGAAACTGTCTCTACTAAAACTAGGAAAATTGAGGCAAGAGGATCACTTGAGCCCAGGAGTTTGGGGTTGCTGTGAGCTATGATGATGCCATGACACTCCACCCAGGGCAACAGAGTTAGACTGTGTCACACACACACAAAAAAAGGGCAAGGAAGTACACAGCACTGATATTTCAAAATTGTACTGAGAGTATGAGAATAGTTTTAATCCAATGTTCTAGCCAGTTTCCATATCAATGTGTTTACAGGAAAATATATACTGCCAAAGACACTAAATGGATATAATGACACAGATATAAAATGGGTTCAAACAAGAAGAATTTAATATCCATTAAATTTTCAAAGGTACCCTTCCTTTCATCTGGCAATCTGACTTTTGGGAATCTACCCCACAGATATAAAGGTACATTTAAACTTATACTTGTGATGACACTTACTACACAATGTAAAACACCAAGACTCTGACTATCCATGGCTTAGAATTTAAAATAATGAGTTAGATCTAGAAGACTATAAGAGATGGTAATGAGGAATATCCACAATATATATTGTGGTTGAGCTATAGGCGCTGAGCCCACAATATATTTAAAAATGGGAAATGCAAGTAGTATTCATAATAGAAACCAATTTTAACACAAAGATTACCAGCCTCCCAAACAGACGAAATATCTATCTATACACAAAAAAAGACACAGAAAAAAACCATATCAAAATGTTAACTCTGGTTATCTAAGAAAACCAGGGCTGGGACAAACTCTCCCTTAAATATTTCTACATTCTCTTACCACAGAGTAAGAAGGTAACGTATTTGGGTGTTGGCTCGGCGCCTATAGCTCTACTAGCTAAGGCGCCAGCCATGTACACCTAAGGTGGAGGGTTTGAATCCCCAGCCTGGACCCGCCAAACAACAATGACAGCTGCAACCAAAAAATAGCTGGGCGTTGTGGCGGGCGCCTGTGGTCCCAGTTACTTGGGAGGCGGAGGCAGGAAACTCGCTTGAGCCCAGGAGTTGGAGGTTGCTGTGAGCTATAATACCATGGCACTCTACCCAGGGGGACAGCTTGAGGCTCTGTTTCAAAAAAAAAAAAAAAACATATTTGGGTTTTTCAATACTGAAGATAAAATTATGGATTTGGATATAAACAGAAATTTGAGTATTAACTTCATATTTTAAAAAGTAAACACCAACATGACAGATTTCCATCCAAAGAAAAAAAAGAGCAAAAAGAGGAAGAAAAATATAAACAAGCTAAAAGGACACAGAATTACAATGAGGGATGGGCTAATAAATAATTTATTCTGGACTGCATTATATAAAATTAAAACTCACCGTACAACAGTACTGAAGGGCTATTGCATTTAAAGTATCTCCTTCTTGTATATCTTTTGTCAATACAATAATGTCATCAAGTCTATCTCTTGATGTACTTCTTCGGACTTTCTCTCTTCCTCTGGATCGAAGCTCATACACTTCAGCATCCTCTTCCAAGGTATCACTGTCTATACAATTTCCAAATGCATGTATTTGACCACTGGACTGAACTCCTGGAAGAGGAAAACTATGATTCTGATGTCTTCCTGCCATAATGTTAAAGCCTAGAAAGAAAAAAGGAAAGAGAAAACTTTGGAATACAGCTGATCAATGACTGATTTACATGCATCTTACATTCAAGGCACTTAATCTTTTGAGTTTTTTAAAAGAATGGTTTTATTTAAAAATTTAGGTTCAGTTTTGTACTTTATAAGTGTTAAAGTACAACAGCATTTGGCAGTGGAGATAAAGGCATGGGAGGAAGAGATAATCTACTCTTGACAGACCCTTTATCACAACACACGTGGGAATAACTGCATTTTAACAAAGGCAAATTGCTACAGTTTTTTTAGGCAAAAAAATTAAGTTCCCCTTATTCTAAGTTATGTGAAGAAAATTAGAGGAATAATTTTATGTTATCTTAAAAATTTGTGACTACATATACAACTTACAATTCTGATATAATTAAAATGTTTTATACCCACACAATACTTTTTTTTATAAATTCAAAACTTTCTGGCTTGGAGGGATCACTTCTGAGGTTTATCTTACAAGGGTACAAGTGAATCTTTCTAAGAGCAGAATGTGAACGTTTTAAAATAATAACTAAGAAAATGACA
>CAUYTI010094197.1:0-13005 GCA_963575145.1 Galago senegalensis
TAAATAAAGTGTGGACATCAGAAAAATCACAACTAAGTGTTGAGACTTTGAAAGCCATTTTATGTGTGAAATATAATTTAACAAATTCTTGTGAAAAATTTCATGACCTTTTAAACAATGACAGCAATCTACTAAAAAAAATTCACTTAAATGAGAAATATGCCAAAGAATAAAATAATACTATACATAATTTTTATGTATTATATTTGTAAATTGTACTTATGTTGAAATTTAAAAAATACTACAATACTATTTTTGCATTCTATGAAAATTTTTGTTGTTCCATACAGACCAAATTTTTAATTAAGAAACCTCCCTTCCACCTCCCCCCCACTCCCCCACCCCGTCAATGGTGTCCTGCTTTACCAATGTTAAAATCTAGTCACCTTACTGTAATGAGAATACTCACCCTGCTGAGTCTTCAACCAGACATTGCACCAAATACTTTCATTCTCACAACCTCCTGAAACAATGAAAATTATCATCCCCGTGTTACTTACCCACAAGAAAGCAGACCCACAGACATTTAGTAAGCTGCTCAAGGTCACACACTGAGGAAGTAGAAGAGGCAGGACTAAACCTGAGTTTACCTGATGTGCGTAGTCTGCCTCTTCACCTACACACAGTACTTCTCCCTCCTCCCCGTGTCGCACTCCTGCCATTCAGCTTTCATCTCATATGTAGATGACTTGAGGCAAGGCCCTATAAGGCTCAAGCACACCTTTGGAAGGACAATATCCCCCAACAAGTATTTCTGTACTTCAGATCCTATCACTCCCACAGCAACAGGCTGTTAGGAGGACAGACTTCAGGTTCTCCAGCCATGGCTGGTAGGGCTGGATTCCCAGGAGTAAGCTCAAGGCAGCCACACTAGGCCTGGGCATGTTCTTTCTCAAAAGAAGCTGTTGTTCCAATTGGCTGGCTTCATGCAGCCTACTGACCACAGCCCGCAAGCATGAGCTCCCTGTTCAGGGAGCATCCTCACAGCAAATAAAGGTAAGCACTTCTCTCCCTGGTCTCTCCCAGGGAGGCTTAGCCACTCTCTCACTGCTTGAGAACGCCACCTAAGTATTGGAGAAACTAGGGCCCCAGGCAGCCAGGCCTCAGAGGGACAGCCGCCCTACCACATCTCCTGATTTGCTTACAATTAATCACCTCATATGGGAAATTCTGTGGGCATATCCATTTTATGCTTCACAGAATCAGTCCCAGTGGGCCAGGTCAATTATCATCACCTAATAGAGAACTTTCAAAGGTCATGCAGCACTGAAGGGTGGGGCCAAAGCTTCTCTGAGCCTTCCCCACTTCCAGCTCCTGGTACAGAACCCTCCTTGGCGACACGCCTATCCCCTCAGTGACTCCTTCCCCACACCAAATGTATCAATTTGATGTCCCATTACTAGCTAATTTGATAAAGAAACTTATTTTGTTGTGATAATGATTGAACAACCTGTTGATGTCTTTGATGATTTTTTGTTTGCTTGCTTGCTTTTTATGGCCCCAGAGTGTATAGCAATATCCATATATAAAAAGAAGTCATTTCTTCAGCTGTTCTCACGTCCCAGGAGAAATCTCTCTAGAACCTGTGTAGAGGGTTCCCAGTGCTTCTCATGGGAACAGAAATGGATGCCCTGCTTTTAGCTGGCATGAACAAACTTGGGAACTCATGCCCTCTGAGTCACTGACAAGTTCCACTTAAGAGCATCTACAAACTATTTACTGCGTGTTTGACTGGAACTGATAAACTAATTGTTGGGGAATTTTTCTTTGCAGGAAATTCACATCCCTGGGTGCTTTTTTTCCCCCCCTGCACATGTAAACTGTGCACATTTGTTTAAAAAATATTTTAAAATTTATTATAAGCAAAACTTTCCAGAAAGATATATCTGGGACCAAAGAAACAATTTAGGTTGTGTCTACACAGGCAAAGAGAAATGGTGAGTTGAAGTCATTATCCAGAAAATTCAGATAAAATGACGCTAGTTCTGCCACAAAGAAAATAGAATTTTCTTAGGGTCCGAATTTTCCAGATTTGCTGTTAATCCTGTTTCCCCACTCTCTGCTTTGTCTGTGTAAATTATTTTTCAACATGAATTTATTTTGTTTTGCTTGAGGAAGTGAAGGCGCTTGGGAGGAATGGAGAAAAAAGCATGGGGAAAACAACTGAATTTCATTCATACCACTGGGACCACATCCAGTTTAAGTCCCATATAGGCTTCATTTCTGTGTTGTAAGCCATTCCAAATTTTCACCTTGGTCTGGTAATTAGATAAACTGAGACAAATGAGCCAATTGGCCCCAGGGTTCTTTAATCACAATGGCTCCAGAACAAATGCTTCTTCTCCTGATAATAATGACGACATGCCAGGTCCCAAAGACATTCATTTCCATGCGCTGGGCACCAACCGGCCCAGGTGATTGAATTCGTCTCCCATTTGCAACATAAATGTGCTCTCCATCACCAGCCATTTCCAAGCAGAAACGTTGCTTTCCGTTTGGCTCAGCCTGGGTGAGAGCCTGCCTCATTCAGGGGATGATAGCTCCTTTCACAAGCTTTGTTATTGGCATAATCATTCTTTCAAATGGATCCCTGGAGGCTTTCGCTTTCCCTAGCTGTTGTGCATTTTCTCTGATGGGTTTTAAAAATAAAAAACAAAAAGTTTCCTGAAGTTAAAGAATACCGAGAGTTGGCAGCGCTGTTAAGATGAGTTGAGTATCACAGAGAAAGCAGAATGGTGGCTGCCGAGGGCACGAGGGGCTCAGAGAGGGAGGAGGGAAGTTACTGCTTAATGGGGACAGAGTTTCAATTTTGGAAGATGAAACATTCTAGAGAAGGATGATGTCGATGTTTGCACAATGGTGTGAATGCCACTCAACCTTACCCTTGAAAATGGTTAAGTTTTATGTTATGCAATGTTATTACAATATAAAAAAGAGAAGAGTCAGATTCCCCTAACTCTCCCAGCAGTGGTCAACACTTTATGAAACAGTTCTGTTATTGTGAAAATGATAATGAAATGAAAATGATATTATCGTGAAAACAATAACGAAAACGGGCGTTCTCTGGGTTTTGGTGCTGACTTTTCTGTCCCACTCAGGTCTGTTATTGCTGCCTTTGAAACTTAATGCTCAGCATGCCTGTAATCCCAGCATTCTGAGAGGCTGAGATGGCTGGATTGCCTGAGCTCAGGAGTTCAGAGACCAGCCTAAGCCAGAGCGAGACCCCTGTCTCTAAAAATAGCTGAGCATTGTGGTGGGAACCTGTCCCAGCTACTCAGAAGGCTGAAGCAAGAGGCTCATTTGAGCCCAAGAGTTTGACGTTGCTGTGAGCTGTGGCACTACAGCACTCTACTGAGGTTGACAAAGTGAAACTGTGTCTCAAAAAAAAAAAAAAAAGAAAGAAAGAAAAGAAATTTTATTGCTCAAAGGTCAGACTAAAGATACAGAGTGGAAGGCCTAGGCTGTGTGAAGTCAAACTAAAAAGCAGCTCTCCCACTCGACTCTTTATTCAAGGTGATGAGAGTTATGCCCATGAATTTAGTCCTGACTCAGGGCACTGGCAATCTGGAACACATCTATCTGTTTTGAAACATGCCTGGAGAACTGGGAATTCCTTCAGGATTTGATGTGGTCCCAGCTAGACCTTCAGATCCTCTTCTCCTGACCCCTGTGGATATCCCTTGCCTTGGGTATTTTCTCAGACCATCTAAATTATCCATTGGATCTTTAACACAGTGACTCAATTAGTAGACATTGTTTGCATTTAATAAAATGTTTAAAAGTTCACCAAAGAAAAAGTATTTCTTTTCAGATAATTTATAGGACTTAGTTAATTTTGTGGCTTAATTTTACTGGTTTGTCCTGTGACACGCACATCACCATCAGTCTTCAGTATATTTTTACAAAGAGATAGAACTGATGATAGAGTAGAAGTCTTTTCAAAGATCTTCATAAATACCTGAAGCATAGTCTTTAAAACACATTTTTTACTTTAAAAAAAGGCAATTACATTTCTTGCAATCCCTAAGGAATTTGGGGTAAGTGCAGTACGTTGCTCCAAATGGAAAACAAAAGAAAATCGAGCGGAGGCACTAAACGCCCAGCGGAATAACGATCAGTGCTAATGCTCACTCACACCTTCTGCTCTGCCATTATTTCCACAGTTAAGCAGTTACCCGGCAGCCACGGCTGACACCGCTACCTGTGCTCCTGCATCAAAATCTCACTTAATGAGACCTACTTGTGTATAGCAACGGCTGTTTTGAATCATTTCTGCAGACAAAATGAAGTCATTATGTATAGGCATAGCATCTTTTTCAAATTATTAATTCGAAAAGCTCAAGACAGCCCCAGCCATTTTGAGGCATGAGCATCCAGAAAGATGCAACGTCTGTTGGAGCTTTTGCTGAAACTTCTGAAAATAACACTTAAGCCTGTCTCCGAAAGATTCAGGATCTGCAGGAGAAATAAAACTTTACAGAACCAACTGTGCTCTCCGTAAATGGACTGTGTGTATGAGAAGTACTCTGAGCGTGAAAACACACGGAAATGTACTCTAGTATTTCATTTGTTAATAACGACTCAAGCTTTTAATTTTTAAATAATCCCCTCAATTGCTGTGCCCCAATTTAAAAGCGTTTCTACTTTTGCCTGCTACCCCTCTCAGAGCTGTTACGTTTATCCTATTAACTTCTCTGGGCTTACTCCGAACACGTGTGCATTATCTTATATATATATCAACAAATAAAGGAAGTTTATCACTTTCTGTGATTTGAACCTCCCAGGCTTTAAATCTCTGTTGCTTTCATATCTGAATCCACAACATCCTTCCCCCTCCATTTATCCCTCCACACCCAAACTAAAATTAACTAAGAAATAAAGAGACCTTGCAATGAAGGGTTGAGCGGAGTTAAGTTAATAGCATATTAACGGGAACTCAAATGAAAGAGACCCTGTAATAACTGTAAGTCCATCTTCCCATAGAAGCCCAGTCTGTCAGTCTTGATGAGAAAAAATGTCATCTGGTTCATGAATGGTTTAGCACCGTCCTTTCATCTGAAATCTCTATGTGCTCAAAGGAAATAGATGGATTCTCTTTCAAGAAAGAAATGAGATGACAATTTAGATGGTGTCATTGACTGACCTCCAGGAGAGATCAAGAATTGATTACCAAACATCATTTGATAGGTACATAATACATTGCCTGGAAAGGGACAAAATCAAATGAAATACCCTAATAATGTCCTGGACTGGCCAGGAATGGAGCAGGGAAGAGAGACAAGAGAGATACAGCTGACCTCACACACAGGTTTGTGTAGTCATTGCAATTTTGATTAAACTGCCGAGGATGATAAGGAATATGGAGAGCTCTTTAAAAATACATGTTGTATTTCACACCTAGAAGGAGCAGTTGTGGTTACAGAAGGCCGAGTCAACACAACCAGAATGACACTTCCTTTTAAAATCATTTTTGTCTAATTCCTGTATGTATGCCAATGTTATCTTCAGTCTTATTAACGCCCTTTGACTGCTTTGGTTCTTGGCTATTTTATTTTAACATCAGATTTCTGATTCTGTCTTCAGCTCCTAAATCTACTTAAGCCTTTGCCACGTCCTTCGTAATGGCCTTTTTTAATCTGGAATTTCATAAAAGAGCATGTCAAGGGCCCATCCGGTACAATCGGCTGAGTTATTTCAAATGGAAAATTGATCCAAAAGCACCAAGGTACTTCTTTGCCTTTAAAAATTATTTTTTCTAAGAAAAAAAAAAGGAAGCTTTAGAATAAATGTGGAGGGGGGAGGTGCTTTGTGTGTCTGTGAGTATGTATGTAAGTGTGAGTATTATGGAAAAACATGCCGACAGAGAATAATTTTTCCAATTTCCAGATGAATGTTCATCATATATTTGTACCTGGCTCTACTACTCCCAAATTGTTTCTAAAAACAATGCAATGGAAAGTGTACATAAAACTTTCTCTAGGGTGGTGCCTGTGGCTCAAAGGAGTAGGGCGCCAGCCCCATATGCCGGAGGTAGTGGGTTCAAACCCAGCCCCGGCCAAAAACTGAAAACCAAACAAAACAAACAAAAAAACCTTTCTCTAAGCCATTGTGTCTGTCAGATTTGCCTATGATCATCTTACAAAAGAACCAGAAAAGGCTACTAAAAAAAAGTGTTTAAAGAAAGAAGGGTTGGGCGGCGCCTATGGCTCAAAGGAGTAGGGCGCCAGCCCCATATGCCAGAGGTGGTGTATTCAAACCCCGCCCTAGCAAAAAACTGCAAAAAAAAAAAAAAAGAAGAAGAAGAGTTTAAGTTAGATGATGTATCTTGCATGAAGCTCTTCAATGGTCACAGGAACCTTAAATATCAGTCTCTCCATGTTCTGGCTGTAGATAGGCCATAACTTTGAGCCAAGCTTTTAGGCCACAGCCTCAGTTTCCCATTCAAGAACTTGCTCTTCCAAACTGCTGCTCTGAATTTTCAGTTTCTCAAGCTGCCTCGGGGCAGTTGCGTGATGGTTTGACACTCTCCTCCCACCATTTTTTGTTCCTGAAGTCCTCAGAGAATCATTTTGATCTTTAGTAATTTTTACTTTTGTTTGGGCCTGAAAAACACTGGAGTCAATTTTTCTTTCCACTCCATGTGTGACGATTCAAAGTACAAAAGAATAGACTAGTAGCAGTATGTCTGCATGGTGCCAGGTCATTGAACAGGTATTTGCATACACAGCACAGTGTAAACATCCAAAAGTCAGAAACTTGAACCAGAGTGCTCTAGCTAGGGGTGTTCAGCTTTTTTTTTTCCTCTGCTACACATTGGAAGAAAAAGAGTTGACTTGCCACACATTAAATATACACAAATGCCGATTAAAGAACAATTATAGTAAGAAATAAAAAAAGGTTCATGCATACTTTTCATGATATCCAATGCCACAGATAAACAAAAAAAGTCCTCACAAGATCAGCACACAGCCGGCAGGTGGCAGAGCAGGTCGAACACCCCACCCCCACCCCCAAACTCCAGGATCTCATGCTATAGAATAGGAAAAATTCTGCCTCAGCACAGCCCCTGCTAATTTCCTCTCTAACCCATTTTCATTCATTGCCCCTGAGGGTAAGAATTTGGCAATATGACAAATCAAGAAATAAACTAGGGTGGGATTAGAGATGACTTTTATTTTCTTTATAATTTTCTGGGTTTTACTAGTTCTGTGTAATTAACATCTATTACTTTTGAAACCAGAGTAAGAACAATAAGAAATTAACTCATATGCAAAAGTTAGAATTCATCTTAATCTGAGCACGTGGTTAGATTTCAGAAAACCAGGAAAATACTAAAAAGCAAGCATTTCTTTCTAGAAAGGATAGCATATGAAAAACATTGCTTTTGATAAGGTGAGTGGTTTTCGTTTTCCTGTCTTTAGGCGTTTTCAACTTCTTTTCATATAGAATATTCTTCCCATCTGCTTCACTTGGTAGAGGATGCTGAGTCCAGAATCCTTTTGTTTTATTCTATTGTTCACATACCATCCCTTGACTTATATTTTACCTAGCTACACTTAATGTTACTGGAATATTCCATCCGTGTGGGCAGGGACAAGGACAGTTTTGTTCTCCACCAAACTCAGAGGCGTGAAACAGCACACAGCACAAGGTGGGTGCTCAGGAAAGGTCTGAGGAAAAGTGAACAAAATATGTACCTACTCGGTGCTGGGATTCCCAGAAGTGAACTGCAGGGTAGGCAAGACTTGCCAGCAAGTCGCCGAAATACAGAGCCTGTTACCAGATGAGTCATTATTTATTGGGATTCCTCCTCAGTTTTGCAGACCAACGATAAACAAAACAAAATGAAAACAGCTTTCTGCCAATGTATTCAATATAGTCGAGATAACTGGGTACAGATGAACATTAACCCAAGCTCGTAGGAAAGCAAAAGCTATGTTGAAATGTAAAGTTAATAATCTGAATGCGAAACATGTGGGATTATTCCACGAAGCAGGGGAGGCTCATTAGTTGCAGGCATCAAGTGCCTTTATTTTTTTTTCTCCTCTATCACTTTAAGTGTGGATTCTGTGAGTCTGGCCCTTGCCTTGTCCTTGATGAAAATTCAGAAAGGCCAAACACCTTTAGTTACTCTACGTAAGAAACAGAAGTCCCACAATCAGTCCAAGTAGAAAAACACAGTCTCAGTTCAGTAAGAGTGCAGTGGCACGTACTAACCCGTCCTGTCCCTGAAGCTTCTTCCCTATCCCAGCCTCGCCTACTTATAAGCATGAAGCCTGCAGTCACATCAGACTCAAGGAGAGAACACAGAACAATGTTCCACCTGCCTGCGACACCTGGGAGCAGCAGGGTTGACCCTGCAGGGTTGGAATAGGAAGAGCAAGGAAAGGTGAGGGCAACAGCACATCTCCCTGGATTGGTCTGCAGCGTGGTTCTCCAGCACATCATTGTTTTTTCACTGGGGTGGGAGTAACAGCTCCCTGCCATCACACACAGAGGGAAGGAAGGGGCATTCCATCTTCGTTCAGTTCCCTTTTAAAAAAAGATATATACACATGTCTCTATTCTGCCTGCTGCTAAAGAGCCCTGTGATAGCGCCAAGGCATCTGTTATGCCGTGGGTGGAACTGTGCTCCTCCTCCATTGGGGGTGGGGATAAGGTCCTGAACCTCAGAATGTGACCTCATTTTAAATTAGGGTCACGGCAGATGTAATTAGGTAAGTTACGATGAGGTCATACTGGAGTCGGGTGGGCCCCCAACCCAGTGTAATTGGCATTCTTATAAGGAGAGGGGAATTTGGATGCAGAGACCTGCAGGGAAGATGACCACGTGAAGAAGGAGGCAGAGGGTAGAGTTACCTGCCTGCAGCTACCAAAAGCTGGAAGAGGCAAAGAAACATCAATCCTTAGAGGCCTCGGAGGGAGTGTGATCCAGCCAACACCTTGACTGCAGGCTTCGAGTTTTCAGAAATGGGAGAGAATATATTTCTACTGTTTTAAGCCATCCAGCTTGTGGAACTTTGCAATCACTGGCAGCCCAGCAAACTAATGCTGTGTCCAACAGTCTACCTCCAGTTTCTTTCCCTTCATGCCCCAAGGCAGCCCTATTTATTTTTAGAAACTGAGGTTTATTTTCTGCCCACCTTATTTCCATCTTGTTTAAGAGCTAGTAGAAGAATAGCTGAAGATGATTCAGTGGTTGTTCCCACCCATTCAGGGGCCTGAGCAGGGGGAGCGGCAGCCCAGTCTCCGTGGCATGTTGGGTACTCCAGCCTTCAGTGAGGGACTGCTGAGCAGGCACAGAGGGCATCTGCAGCCTTCAGACCAGTTTGCAACCTCCGGCTGAGTAGCAATAACCTCAGCAGCTGGAGCAGTCTGTTCCCCCTGAAATGCCTCCTGGTGACAGCTTTCTCAGCGGCAGCCTGCTCTTCCTTTTCAATCTCTTCAGGATCTCTGCATAGGTCAGTGGTTCTCAACCTGTGAGTTACGACCCATAGGAACTGTATTAAAGGGCCGCGACATTAGGAAGGTTGAGAACCACTGGTATAGTAGAGATCAGGCATGACCTGCCCCAGGTGTTCATAGGAGATGGTGCCACGTATATGGAGAACTTCCTAGGCTAGCATCCACCACAGCAGACCTACTGAGTGAGCTCCCTTGTTGTTACATGGGATGGTGATGTCCACATAACGCAAAGAGAATCTGTGTGACACAGAGCTGCAGTAGGCAGGTTAACATAAGGTGCCTCTATGAGAGGCTGGTGGTCAGCCCTGGGATCAGTAACTACCAGGACACACAGCCCAGAATGCTGCCTGGACCTGGTTGGTGCAGGTTCCAGGAGTGAAGCAGCCAGCATAGGAGTGGCTACCGTGGCAACACCAAATGTCAGCACAGTTCCTGGCCAGTATTCCTGGGGGACATGACACTGACATCAACAGGGTTTTTAATGGCATTAATGGCCCAAGCTACCAACAGAAGCTTCTCCCAGGTCCTCTTCAAATTTATGGTGTAGATGCCATCACTGTTCCTTTAGTAGATGTCCTGCTCCATGTGGAGGTCAAGGCTAGTGCCACCTAAGTGGGTTTCTGCTCCAAGAAATTTGAGGACATCCTCCTCCTTCATCTGCAGGACATAAAGGGTTCCAGACATGGTGAAAGTTTCTCTTTTACGTTATGGTGGGAATCCAGAACAAGCCATATGGACATTGGCATTGGCAAGGCAGCCCTATTTAGACTGGGTACAAGACAAGCCTGCCCTGGCTTTCCCTGAACAAGGTCCATGTCTGGCCTGGGAAATGTTCCTTACAAACCTGTCCCCTAAGAGTCACACACATCCACCTCTTTAGTTAAGCTCGTGCACTTTAGATTTCTCAGGTATGATTCAGAAACCAGTGTCTGAGTCCCCCCAAATGGCAAAGGATGTATCTTCTGTTCTCTGGGGATTCTCTTTAAAGCACTCTAAGGGGCACATGGTATATGGTTTGCAGGACCAATCTCTGTGGTGTGGTGGGCAGGAGAAGGCTCAGAAAACAGGGTCTTGGTCTGGGCAAGACACTCTGGAAAGGTTCAACAGCACAACCTTGAGTGGAACAGAGTCAGGGTGTCCTGTTCCCCTGATAATTCTGGGTACCTCAAGCCATTCTGCCTCTCTCCAATTCCCATTTTTTTGTTTTGTGCAGACACCTTCCTTCTGTTGATATATTTTGAGCTAATGCTATTAATTTGGCTATCATCTCTCTCTCTTTCTAGGTGCCTAGATAGCCCTTCTGTCTCTTTAAAGTAATTTTGCATATGTTTGATTTCATACATCAGTGTTGATATAATTAATCAAACTAAGTTCTGGGGGAGTGTAAATGCTGCTACTTACATTCACTAAGTTTGCAAAACCTCAGTAATGTTTAGTTCCTTAAAATTCAGTAGCTCTTAGTTCCATTTACAAGAAAATTTTAACTCAATAAATTGCATTAGTGAGTTTGTAACTTGTATGAGACTAAGTTAATTTCTGAATTTCATAAATAAAACATGTCATCTTATGAACAAAGCAAAGTACTCTTAAAGCTGTGTCAGCCTCAGGGTCTCAAGTTTTCTAGCATCTTGGTGTATCCGAGCAAGGCAAGTGACTCCTCTAGGCCTGCATTCCACCACTAAAAATATGAGCATTCATTACCTGGGTCTGTCGGTTAAAAATTCAAATCTCCGAGCCTGGCCTCAGACCCTGCATTAATTACAAGTTCCCCAGGGGCTCTGATGCACAGAAAATTTAAGAATTAGTAAGAAATAATATGGTCCCTGTCATCCAAGCAGCCTATGAGTCTATGTTCCTAAATTAACAGTGTCTCCAATGAAGAAGAATTACATACTAGGTTTCCACCAGTCCCCAAAAATTGTGCCCAGTTTTTTTCCAAAAGGAAATAATAGGATTATATTATTTTTTCTTTAGCGCTCTGGAGCTGTAGAGATACTATATACTTCTTGAGTGAAAGAATGGATTGCTTCATAAGGACATAGCAGAGAGCAGACTGCTTTGAGGGTAGAAGACAAAGGCTGGATTCTGGCTCTCGTGCTGACTGACTAGATGTACAATTTGGGCAAATAATTTCTATTTCAGAGAATATTCTACCCTCAGGAAAACAGAACTGAACATTCCCACTTTTCAGGGCCTTTGTAAGACTGAAATGAGAGGTGGGTAGAACAGTGTCACGGTTAAAAGCAGTGACTCAGACAGTAAAGTGACGATCAGAGCCAAATCCCTGCTCTGCCACTCCTTAGCTGGGGGACCTTGCATGAGTTCCTGATGATCTCTAAGCCTCAGTTTCCTCATTTGTAAAAGAGCAATCTGAATCACGGAGTAGAGAATCAATGCAGGAGGATCAAGTGAATTTGTACGTGTGAAACACTCAGAGCATGGCCTGGTACACAGCAAGCTGAAAGGTTGGTTCCGTTAAAAACGAGATTCTGTACATGACAGTGCATTGTAAAGGACTAAACAAATGTAAAGAATTAAGAAAAATATGTTATTAATAATCCTGTTCAAAAGCATTTAGAAAGCCGCATAGTTCTTAAAATGTCTCCAAAGTCTCTCCAAAAGAGACTCTCCAAAAGAGAGAGTTTTAAAATCCATTTTCCAAGTCATCAATTACCCCTTCTGCTGTCATAATTAATTCCTATTGTTATACTTAATAATGGCCAACATCATCATCTTGGGGTTATTGTTTTATTCTATTAAGCTATTTCATTACACTCAAACAGGCTGAGGGAATGTACGTAATTGACTTGTGAAAATTATTCGATTTGCCAAAGAAATTCATCCAACATGTAAGAAAATTGGGTCAAAGAAAAGCCACACTAACTAAATTAGGAGGCTCATCTCTTTGCTTTCCCACTCTCTTAGGGAACATTTTCTTTTTAATCAACTGAATAGATGATATGTGTGTGTGTATGTGTGTGTGTATATATATATTTGAATTTTGTTTGGAATTTTGAGGATGCTTCTTTATTGAATAACCCCTCACCTTTTTCTGAAACAGAGCCATTAACATCCAGCCCTGGTGTCACACCTCAACTGTCTGAGGCTGTAAGATAGATGCCCCACAAGAGGAGAGAGCAGCACCGGCCCTAAGCCAAAGGGGTCCAAGTAACCTTTAATTCATCCCCATCCCCTTCCCCCTCCCCAGCAGGAATAGGGGCTCATGAGGAAGTCTGTTTTTTAGTAAAAGAGGAAAAAAATAAGCTACATTTTTGGCACATGTAAGTCAAAGGTTTATCTTATTAATAATTATTACACATTGCAGTCTTTATAACAAAGCTGTGGAGTAAATAGTCCCTACTTAAAGGGAGGGGAAAAACACCACAGAGTTACTGCTTGATCTGAGCACTGGTATGTGTCGACATTGTCTGGACCCATTGTCTTAAGTCAATATTGCTTATCTCTACCATTTTCACCTTGAAATGGAGGGTTGAGGATTGAGTGCACATGTGGAAGATGACCAGTACGGTTCTTTACATA
>CAUYTI010094198.1:0-13323 GCA_963575145.1 Galago senegalensis
CATCTATCCTGCTCTACAAAGAGGCTTGGCTCTTTGTAAGAGTTGTTTTCATAAGAGTTGTAACACTTGTATCCTGCCCTGCAAGGAGGTTTGGTTCTTTGAGCTGTAAATAAAACCTCACTGTTCATTCTATGGTCCGTGGATTCATTCATCGAATCATTGAGACCAAGAGCCTGGAAATCCAGTGTTAAAAATCCGGTATCAATACCTCTCCCCACGACATCTGCTTTGAAACATTTAATATGATGTAGCGGCAAATGGCTTAGAAGGTTTTCAGTTAGAATCCTAAATTGTAAGTGATGCTAACAATGCAGGAGGAAGCCGACAGAAAGAAAACAGCCAAGCTGGCAACCCTACTTCTAGTGCAAGCTCTCTGTAAATCCCACTGTGAAGTAAAAACAATGAAATTTCAATGAGAGCCACTGAGAAGTCAACAACAGAAAACACAAATTACCTAAGAAGACAATGGCGAACATGGCGTTATATACTCCATGCTTCATGATGAATTGCACTGTTGTCTTGACATATTAGGTATGGACATTTGAGTTATGTCCAGCTGGGCTATTTTAAATAAAGCTGCCATGAACATCCACATACAAGTTAGTCTGTGTGTGGACACACGTGTTCATTTCTCTTGACTACATACCCTACTGGGAGTAGAATTGCTAGGGCCTATGATAAACATATACTCCACTTTACTAAAAGCTGCCAAAATGTTTTCCAAAATAGCTGTGCTATTTTCCATTCTCACCTGTAATACACAAAAGTTTCAGTTCTACATTTTTCCTAACAGGTGGCAATTTGAGTCTTAAATGATTTGAAATTATTGAATTTTAATGTCTCTTATTATCCTTTAATGTCTCTAGGACTACAATGATATCTTCTCTTTTATCCGTTTTTTTGTGATCAGTTTAGCTAGAAGTTTATCCATTTTTTACTGATGTTTCAAAAAACAAAACTGTCTTTGTGTTTTATTTTCTCTGTTGCTTGTCTGTTTCATCTTACATTGATTTCTCTGTCTATTATGTGCTTCCCATCTACTTTGGGTTTAACATCTTCTTGCACCTTAAGTTGGAAGCTTGAATAGTTGATTTATAATTTAGTTCTCTTTTCTTTTTTTTTTTTTTTTTTTTTTTTTTGAGACAGAGTCTCACTTTGTCACCATCAGTAGAGTGCTATGGCATCATAGCTCATGCAACCTCAAAATCTTAAGCTCAAATGATTCTCTTGCCTCAGCCTCCCCAGTAGCTAGGACATGTGCCCAAAACAGCACTCAGCTATTTTTTGAGATGGGGTCTCACTCTTGTTCAGAGCTGATCTCTGAACTCCTGAGCTCAGGCAATCCACCCACCTTGGCCTCCCAGAGTGCTAGGATTACAGGCATGAGCCACCATGACCAGCCTTATTCCCTTTTCTAATGTAAAGCTTTCTTAAAGCTAGAAATTTCTGTCTATGTACATGGGTCATTACAAAGTTTTGAGATACACAAAAATCAAGAAAACCTTCCCAGCAACACCAATAAGCTAAACAAGTTAAAACTTACACACATAAATCAGAAAGGATGCTGTCGACTGTGTTTCTTGGAAGTAAAATAATGGACCATAACACAGTCTATCTCAAAACTTTCTTAATGACCTACATACTATTTTTATGCTGCATTACACAAACTATTTGCTATATTTTCATTTTTATTCTGTACAAAATATTTTCTAGTCTTCATTGTGATGTCTTCTTTTACTGATAGCTTTTTAGAAGTGTGTTATTTAATTTCAAAATATTTGGGGATTTTCAAATACCTTTTGTTGTTGAATTTATAAATGATCTATCCAACATATTGTTGAACTCAATAGTAGTTAAAGCTCATAACCAGGGTCTCTTATATTTTTCTTTATAAACATTTAATCTGACAGATCAAATTTTATATAGGCCAGAACCTCTAAGTTAATGTTGAATTATAGAGGTGATAACAGGGATGTTGTATGTCTGATTTTAATGAAACTCTTCATTAAAAATGAAGATTTCACAATTCAGCATAATATTTGCTATCAGTTTTGAGTCAATACACTTTTAAAAATTAAAAAGTATTTATCCTGAGCAAAAGTGGGATATTTGAGTGTATTTTGATAATTTTATGGCATTGAAACATTTTTGCATTTCTCAGGTAAACGCTGTTCTTTTTTTTAAATAAAAAATACAGTTCTGGATTTATTTTTGATTGCTTCATTGTTGTATTTTGATAGTGATTTTTAACATATTTGAAATGCCATAGTTTGGACATTTAGTGAGGCAAGTACCAAAATATAGTTTATTCTACAGTTAATTTTTCTTATATCATTTATTGAATAATTTGTGTGTTTCCAGTTGTCATACATTCTAAATACTTTTTTTTTTTTTTTTTGAGACAGAGCCTCAAGCTGTCTCCCTGAGTAGAGTGTTGTGGCATCACACTCATAGCAACCTCCAACTCCTGGGCTCAAGCGAGTCTCCTGCCTCTGCCTCCCAAATAGCTGGAACCACAGGCACCTGCCACAATACCTGGCTATTTTTTTTGGTTGCCGCCATCATTGCTGTTTGGTGGCCCCGGGCTGGATTCGAACCCGCCACCTTATGTGCATGTGGCTGGTGCCTTAGCCACTTGAGTCACAGGCGCCAAACCCATTCTAAATACTTTTTTTTCTTTCCTTTTAAATATTTTAATTGTCTTGTGGTTTTAATAAATGTATGTTATTGGCTACTTCATATTTTTTAAAATAATCAAGGTACAAATGATTTGGATTTTTAATACAATGAAGGTTTAAACAATTTTCTCTTATAGGAAAACTTCAAAATATCTATATCTTGGCCAGAAATATTTTTACTCAATGAAAAATAATTTTAGACAAGAAGTTCTGCTTATCACTGTAAGGCCATTTACTGCCTTCCATCACCATAAATGCATTACTATCAATGCATTTAATTGATAGGCAAGAAAGCAAGTCCAAACTGGTCCACCCAGGTGGTAACCATGGTTGGAATCCAGTGCAAGCTGGGCCTGGAGAAGGCAGTGGGCTCAGGTGACTGTGAGGGATCAGCCTGGTTAGGCACCACTCCCTGTAGAACTTTGCATGGACAGGGGTCTGAACCTCCACAGCAGGCAGGACAGTGGGCAATCCCAGGCCTCTGCCCAAATGTGACCACTGTCATCAATTTGCCTCTGTCTTTACAGAACTATCACACATCCAGAGACATGTGTGTGCTTACACAGACACACAGTCAGGAACATGGAGCACAGCAGGTACAGGTGTGTACCTGCTTCCAACAGCAATGTTATTTATCTGAATGTTTTTACCTGATGGTGGCTAGAAATCCATGGAAGCACTTGTAGGTCCCACTTAGTCATTGTGACTGCTACATGGTGTATCTGGGATGCAAGCACTATGACTTCCTTGACCAGTCCCTGGCTATTGGCCTTCTAGGTAGTTGCCAGTCTCTGTGATTACATGATAAGAGCAATCTCTCAAGATAAAGTGTAAAGATATTCAGCACCTTCTGAGGCCCCCTACAACTTGTTCTCTGTTTCTGAAGTCTTACTTCCCAGTAGTCTGCCCTGCTCCAAACAGTGCACTCCAGTCAAACCAGTCTGAGATGATTTTCTAGCTCCTTTGCACATGTCCACTCTTCCACCCAGTAGAACCACTTTTCCTCCCACTGTTCTGTTTAGCCTATCTTGAAAGGCTGTCTCTTCTCCCATGCTTCTGTAAAGATGTCCCTCTTCCCTGGTTTCCCAGCCTATAGTAATCTATCTCTCAGCATGTGTCTATGGTGTGCTGTGACAGTCCTACAATATGTACAAGCTCTCCAGTATAATGACACTTCCTGAGGTTGACAGTCCTTATAGCTCCAATTAGAAGATGAGTGCTCTGCTCAGCGCCTGTGGCTCAAGCAGCTAAGGCGCCAGCCACATACACCCAAGGTGGTGGGTTCGAATCCAGCCTGGGCCTGCCAAACAACAATGATGGCTGCAACCAAAAAAATTAGCCAGGCGTTGTGGCGGGCGCCTGTGGTCCCAGATACTTGGGAGGTGGAAGCAGGAGACTTGCTTGAGCCCAGGAGCTGGAGGTTGCTGTGAGCTGTGATGCCACAGCACTCTACCCAGGGAGACAGCTTGAGGCTCTGTCTCAAAAAAAGAAAAAAAAGAAGATGAGTGCTTGAAGTCAGAGAAATTCTCATGTCTTTTCACTGGATTCCCAGCTCTATTCTCTGTCTTCTCCAGGCATCCCTTGCTCCAAAGTCAAACAAGTCTGTACACATTACTTCCCTGCTCACAAATTTATGATGATGGTGGTAAGGATGTCATCCTCAATGGCTCCCTCATGACTGGCATCGCCAGGCTGCCTCAGACCAGGCAGCCCCAGCAAGGAGAGGGTAGTCTAAGGTGACTCTTACTTCAAGCCCACAAGCCCATCCTGTCTGTTCTCCCCTCCCCTAGGGTCCTCCTCCTATAAGCCTATAAGCCCATGTTAGTTGAGTCAACTAGACTAGGGGCATAACTAGGAAGTCTCTAAGTCTCAGTGGCATAATCTCGAGTGGATGAGTGCTGGGCTGGGTCAGAATGGTAGCTCCTCCTCCTCCAGCAGCTCTGCCATCCCCAGGTCTTGCCTCATGGCCATGCAGCAGCCCTACTTGTCACAGAGCCCACCCACCACCCCTACTTGTCACAGACCATCCCCCCTCAGTGTAAGGAAAAGAGACCAGGAAGTGCAGGGCCCATGAAATATCTGAAGAGCACAGTTGTCTCTGTCATGGAGCCTCTATGACAAACTCAGGGCTTTAAGGACTAGAGGCAGCAAAGAAGGTAGAAAAGGCAAAAAACGCCTTGAGAAATTGTTCCAGGAGAAAGCCTTCCTTTGGGTCAGAGGCCCTGTTTTGAATGTCCAAAAACAGATGACCAAAAACATCTGCCAATATGTCTGAGAACCTTGACTTAGTGAACAAATGCCAGTGACAGAGGCAATTTGGCTTCGTGATTCTTCTTTTTGAGAATTGCAGCGACTCTAAGAAGTCTAAATGATGTCTTCTCTCTCTCTCTCTGAATTAATCAAACAGGACTCCCCAACCCCTGCATGAGGTCAGTGAGGGAAGAGGCACTTTGTTGGGGGAAAATAAAGTGGGATCTTGGAGCACAGATTACTTTAGAAAGTAGGTGTGCCTGGGTGCCAGCCACTAAAAGGGGCTTCCGGTAGCAGGAGGGAGTAAAACAGCAGAAGGGGAAACAGCAGGACATCACTCTGCAGACAGTGACCACAGCCAGCTCTGGAGAGGGGCAAGTGCCCTCCTCTCTCTGTCACTCACATTCTCACAGCGACCTCACTGGCCTGTGCCTGGGGCATGGAGTTGAGGCTGGCTTCAAAGGTAGATGGAAATCCCTGGACAAACATGGCAGAGTTAATAATTCATTAGATTAGCATAATTTAACTGCTTTGTGGGCTGTATAGGATTTTCTAAACCTGAAAAAAATCAATGTTTAAAGTTCCAACGACTAGGATTACACTTTTAAAAATAAGATCTATTGTCTTTATTCTGATTATAAAATACATATAATAATAAACTTTGACAAATACAGGAAAATATAAAGAAAACAGTATAAATCATCTATAGTTTAGCATTAGAAATGCAATCCATTCCCTAATCAGCTAAAATTCATGTTTTTGTTTCCCAGAGTCCACAGCTAGAACTCACTTCCAGACTCTGTTGCCATCAGATGTGGCCATGGGCTGCACAGCCCTAAAATGTGGCAGTCCCCACACTGGCCCTGCACACACCCTTCACCTCCAGCTGGCTTGCTGGAAGGTGGTCTCCAAGGCAACCTTGAAGAGAAGTGCCTCTATTAGCCTGGGCCCTGGCGTGGCTCTGTAGGGGTGGCCCTGTGCCATCTGCTGGTCCCTGCAGTGCTAAGTGAGGAGAGTGCTCTGTTCCTACACTGCCCCTCCCTGCACTGGGTCTGCCCCTTCCCTCAGTTGGCTTGCCTTGTTAACATAGCCAAGGAGGCCTAGATTTCCCTCATGACCCTCTCATGGTCTGCTGTGGGCCTGGCATTGATAGCAGGCCCTCAATAAGCATTTCTTGTTTGCTCATAGGTGGCTTTCTCTGTGTTCCCGGTGGAATAATTTCTATAGGACCCCCCTTCTTCCCACACCTACAGAAGTCTCAGTGTAGAGCTGAGGGCTTGCTGCCCCAAGAGCCCCATTGCCCTAGGAAGCCTTTAGAGGACTCTGGAATTTTCCATTTCTCCTTTCCTCTGCTCAGCATGAAACCATAAACCTTTTGAAACACAGTGAGGTGTAACAGAGAAAGAGCTCAATGCTTATTTCACAAATCCAGAGTGTCCAGGGGAATGTGGACATCTAAATCCTGACTGGAATCTTCTGGCAGAAACTGACTGGTGGGCTGGTGTAGGCACAGCGTCCTGTCTAAAGCAGCGCTGGCTCCCAACATGCACACAGTGACTCTGAGGACACACAGAAGCAAATGGCTCATGAGTCAAGAAAAAGAACGACAGGAAAGTGAAATTAGAGGATTGAGAACCAAGAGCCTGAAAACATAAGAAAATGTTTTTATGTTTTTATGTTTTCAAAATGTTAACTATAGAAAACATAAGAAAAAGCAGTGGAAGCTTTACAAAACAAAATTAGAAACAAATACATATTAAAGAAACAATGAAAAGATGACACAAAGAGAGATAGAGAAGAAAGGAAAGCTAAATATCCAGGTAAAAGCCTAGAGATTTTCCAGCTTCCTCTTCTTCACTGGCCAAGTCTTACTCTCCATGGCAGGGGTCCTCAAACTTTTTAAACAGGGGGCCAGTTCACTGCCCCTCAGACTGTTGGAGGGCCAGACTGCAGGCCCCAGGACGCATCGGCTGCTAAGCAGGATAGACAGCGGCAGCAAAAACACCGGGTGGGCCGGATAAATGTCCTAGGAGGGCTGCATGTGGCCCGCGGGCCGTAGTTTGAGGATGCCTGCTCCATGGTTTTTGGCTGTTACTAGCGACCTGAGACCTCTGGCCCACCTTCCCTTCAATGCACTCCTTCAGGTGGGATTTCTCAAACTGTCCTAGAGTTGCCTCTCCACCCAATTTCCCAACTTGCCCAGGCCAGACTGATGCTGGGTGGAGATGATGGAAACTGATAGAGCCTGTGGAAATGCACCTTCTCCTGCAGAAGGAGGAGGAGGCATCTTTGGGGGACCTATAGCCGGAAGCCCAGCCCTCCCACTATGAGTCACACCCTGAACAGAGCCACCAGGTGGGGGATAAAAGCAACATCAGTGGGGGTGGCAGGGGCTGTTTCAGGCTGGTCGTAGCCCCCTACTCCCACCACACATCTGTGTCCCAGGGCACCATAGGCTCTGCCAGTGTCTGAAGACTGAAAAGGACCCACACTCCAGCCCGCCCCCTGCAGGTCTCCGAAGACAGCTAGCACCTGCCATGGGAGATAGCTTCCCTGGTTGTGTTCCATGTCTATGCAGCCTGCTGTGCCACCCAGCCTGGCCTGCGTGTGAAGCACATCTGAGGGGACCCTTCCCAGGAAGCCTCCCTCCTGCCAGACCACTGTGTCTGCAGCACCCTTCTCACTAGCTCCTGTCACTCCCACCTACACGCAGCTCAGCGCCCTCTGTCCTGACACAGTAGAAGTATCTTACGTGATATAAACTGGGGCCAATCTTAGCAAACTATGAAACATGATTAGACCAGGACCAATCTTCAACAAACTATGAGGTGGACCAAGCTTATCTTCTCCTACTTCTGTGCACCCACCGCCCAACCTTCCATTCCCTCTAAAATGACCACTGACCCTGGCTGAAGGACAGGTATGTTTTAACCAAGCCTCTTAGAAATCAAAAAGTCTTCAGGATCCATGCAGCAGAGACTATAATGGTAGAATCGCAGAGAGACAGGAGGACCTGCCAGGTCCTTCACAGACTGTGTGGGTACTCACAACTCAGCACCTGTGTTACCAGCCATTGTTAACCTGATGGCCATTTCATGCAGGGCACTGCTGGTCAGGCCCTGAAAAGGCCGGATGAGCCTATGTGCTGACATCTGGAGCTTGTTCATTCACTTCCAAGACCTGCTGTCATAGATAAGTTGGGGAACTGGACTCCACGGTACTGGTCAAGGACCCAGGACACTCTGTGCACCCAGCAAAGTGTTGACTAATTATAAATTTAGTCTAGAGTAATAATACTTTAAAGATACAACCCCTTTAAGATAGGAGAATATTGTGTAACCTGTAAGGAAGAATCTGTTTAACATACACTATGATGACTAATAACATTGCTGATATTTACTCTTACTGTGAGAACAAAAGTAACAAAGGGAAACAGGAAGGCAGAACAGCTCTTTAGGAAATATCTTCACTATTCTCCAGAATTGCTGGCTTTTCTGTAAATAAAAGTGAAATTGTTGATCTCTCATCTGCTTTCTCCATTGAGTGGCTTGGGTGACAGGTAGATGATGGACTCCTTGGTCTGGCAACACCTGTTTTAGACTCTTCCTCCCCAAGGACACAAGTCTCCAAAGCTGACATGTTTTCTTGGCTCCAGAAATTTCTGCCAGTCCTTCCCCTCATCCAGCCTACGTCAGGTCTGTGTGTAACAGCTGATGCTGACACTCCCTGCAGAGTTGCTAAATGAAAGCCTAAAGAGCTCAAACTCCAGAAAAATCCAAGGAGTTTTTATAAATACCTTGGTCTTCTTCCCTTGCTGCTTAACTTATTCCCAGAGTTATTCCCGCACAGCAAAATGAACACATTTGTGTTCTGTCTCCCTTTCTGGCCCCTTCCAGGTTCTGTGGGAGACTCTGTCAGAAGGAACTGTAATGATCAACAAGAGAAAGCAGGAGGGAAACCAAGGCCTGGATGGTCCATGTGTTGGATGTCAGCCTTAGTGGTGAGGAAGCTGCCACCAGGCGAGGTTCTAGACGGAACAGGAAGCCTTTCCTACGCACCCTCCCTCTTTCCACGCACTCTCCCCTAGGGCCCTCAGAGTCCTCCTACGGGGGAGGCACCAGAGTACGGCCTCATAGGGAAGTGAGATAGGTCACACAGCTGCCACCTGACAGAAGAATACAGGCTTTCTGGTTCCTTGCCCAGTGTTGTTTTCACTATGTTGAGCCTCCCTTTCGGCAATCATGCCTGACTCCAGACAACTGTTTTCCTATTTGAATAATAGGAAGAATCCTGTGGGGAGAGAGTGATCCTTGGGCCCCAATCATTATTCAGGAGAACACCTGAATAGACATCAAGGTTGCTAGAAGTCACTTTGTCCTTCTTATTGGCTGTCTCTTAGGTCCAATAGGTCTCCTTGAGCACAAGTGATGGGTGTCCAGGCTCAAAAGATGCAGGATGGAGTGTGGCATCAAAATAAAAAGGCAGATATCACCTAGATTAGAATAAATGGACTAAATCCACCTGCTAAAACCCAGAAACCATCAGTTTGCATTTTTTTCAAATCCCCCTAAACGTTCCTTCAAGCAGTATACCTTTAAAGAAAGCAACACAGAAAGACTACAAATAAATCAATGAAAAGAGATGTCTCAGACAAATACCAATCAAAAGAAAATGGGTGACACAGCATCAATACCAGAAAAATAGAACTTGGGCAAAAAAAATTATCAATAAAGTTAGAGGGACACTATCTAATGATAAGAGGAAAAATCCACTAGGGAGACACAGATGATATATAGAATTATAGAACCTTCAAACCGTAAAGTAAAAATTGGCATTAATTATAAGAAAAACTTCACAAATCCTCAATTATAAATGGGAGATTTTAAGACATTTATAAATGAAAGTTAAAGATCAAACATATAACTAATAAATGAAATGAGAAAATGATGGAACAATGAAATTAAAGAGCCTAACCCCATGGTTCCCAAACTCTACACTCAGGTGCTCCAATGTGCTGCAGGACATTTTTAGTTTCCAGGGAAACAGCTACACACAACATCTGGTAAGGCACCCAGCAAGCTTTGAGTTTGAGAATTTGCAGTTTCAACATCAGATCTCACTACATTCTTTTCATAACTTTGTATCTTTCTGAAGTAGGTGCTATTTTAAAAAGCAGGTGCCCAACTAGTTTTTCTATATTTAGTAGAGAAAGAGTCTTGCTCTTGCTCAGGCTTGTCTCAAACTCCTGAGCTCAGGTGGCAAGTGCCTGTGGTCCCAGCTACCTGGGAGGCTGAGGCAAGAGGATCACAGGAGCCCAGGAGTTTGAGTTTGCTGTGAACTGTGACCCCACGACACTCTATGGAAGGCGAAAAAGTCAGACTCTGTCTCAAAAAAATAAAAATAAAAAAAAATAGAAAGCAAGTACCATGGGAAAATCAAGACGAAATAAGAAACTAGAACATGGGAAGAACGGAGGGGCTGAGCAGGGACTGAGGCGCCCCAGTACTAAAGCCATGTGCAGAGGAGTAAGAGCCAAGGAAGCTTAGGCTGGGGAGGTGGGTGGGAAAAGAGAAGGGAAAGTTCCAAGAAGGAGGATATGGTCAACAGCACTGCATGGGGCTGACACATGACATAAGTCATGTGTTGTATTCTCCAGCATGGAGGGCATCGCAGGTAACACATGTTCAGTTGGAATTGCGGGAGCAGAAGCAATGTTAGAGAGGATAAAGTGTGAGTGGCAGGGCAAGTAGAGACAGGGAGTGAGATGGGATGGCCGGAGAATGGCTGGCTCATGACAGTCAGTGGGAGCAGGACCCCGAGTGCTGGGGGGCATGGAAGAGTTCTCTGCCTGCCTGCAGAAAATTAGCAACATAAGAAAACCAGGGCTAAAAGTCAGCCTGCTTTTTATTATCACCATGCTCTTGGCAATTCTAAACAAAATCTGGAGATGTTATATGAAGATAAAATTCTCTTCCCTTTAAAAATCTTTACTGGATTTAAATTTCACTGAGTTTTAATATATATGTGTAAGCTTTGAATTAACACATTTATGTTGCTGTTCTTTTAATAAACCTGGTATTTCACATGGACATTAATTCTGAAAATGGCCAGTTATGCAGTGAGTGCCCAGAGTGCATGGACTCAGCTACACACCTTCACGTGAAGGGAATATTCTGGAAGTTTGGGGTTGTTAAACTTACCTGGGGCACAGTTCAGGGTTCTGAGGCCTCTATTCCTACATACTTCTGATTTGAAGAAAAGATTTGAAGTAAACAGTCACACAGTGATTGTAAAGAAGAAACAATAAAACTCTAGTCACTTCAGTTCTGTCATCCTAAAAAAAAAAAAAAGAAAATAGAAAGCAAGTACCATGGGAAAATCAGGATGAAATAAGAAACTAGGGTGGCTGTAGCCTAGAATTTGCTCCCAATGGTGAACTTGTGCAGTACCCAGTAGACACACATAGCCCATGTAAGAAGCTAAAAGTATTTTTTCTTTCAATTACTACATATATTATTTTTTCCAACAGCTACAATTTGTTAGAACATGAACACTAATTAAGTATCAGTATCTAACTACTTCCTAAACAGAACCATTAGGTATTTCCTTGGGCTAGAGAAACCACAAAATAATTACTGAGACACTAAGGGCACCATAAGCAGAGATAGTTTTGGAATTTCTGGCCTAATTATATAGATATACACACTTCAAAACTGGGAATATACATTTTTCACAAGCATACAGGAAACTTTTCAGAAAAAGTTTTCAAATTAATAAACTGCGATGATATCTGACCATGATATTTTAAAGTTAGAAATCAATAATAATGATGGCTTGAATACATGGTTATGGAAAATGTGGCATATATACACAATGGAATACTATTCAGCCATAAAAAAGAATAAAATCAAGTCATTTGCAGCAACATAGATGGAACTGTGAGGGTCATTATCTTAAGTGAAATAAGCCAGGTCCAAAAGGCAAATGATGCAACTTCTCACTTATATGATGAAGCTAAAAAATTTGAAAACATGGAGGTAGACAGTGGAAAAATACATAGCAGTGACTGGGAAGGATGAGTGGGGGAGGAGGAGGTTAAAGAGAAGTGGGTTAAAGGATATAAACATACAGTGAGATCAAAGGAAGAAATTCAAAGTTTGAATGCAGAGTAGGGTGGGTATATTAACAAAAATGTACTGTACTTGGATGATGAACACCCTACATACTGACTGATCACAACTCATTATATACATGTAACATTTCTCATGTACCCCAAATATTTGCACTTTTTTTTTCTTTTTTGAGACAGAGTCTCACTATATCGCCCTTGGTAGAGTGCGGTGGCATCACAGCTCACAGCAACCTCAAACTCTTGGGCTTAAGCAATTCTCTTGCCTCAGCCTCCCAAGTAGCTGGGACTACAGGTGCCCACCACAACACCCAGCTATTTCTTTTTGGTGCAGTTGGCATTGCTATTTAGCTGCCCCTGGCCGAATTCAAACCCGTCAGCCTCCATTCCTGTGACTGTCGCCATAGCCACCATTGTGCTAGGGGTGCCAAGCCTGCACAATTTTTTTAAAAAGATGTTTTTAAAAAACACATCTAGAAATTTAAATGCACATTTCTAAATATCATTGACTCAACAGAAAAACACAATGAAAGTTTTGAAATATTTCTAACTCAGCAAAAGAATTGCATATTTAAAAATCCATGGAGAACACCTAAGAGGGGATGCATACTATATATTCATTTAAGACAAAACACGTAAGATTGAAAATAAGCACAATGAATTAGGGAAAGGACAACAGAGCAAACCCAAAGAAAGTAGGGAGAAGAAAATAATAAAGACCACATTCAAAAAATAATGAAATAAAAAACACAAAAACAATAGAGACAATTGAGCAAACTAAAGCTGATTTTTACAAGGACTATTAAAATAGACAACCCCCCTGCAAGATTGATCAGAGAAAGAAAAACAAGTTACAAATAAACAAACTTAGAATGGAGTTATGGAGTACTTACTTAGTAAGCTCTTTAACTTTGTAAGAGGCAAACAACTTTTGCATCAATAAATGTGGAATTCTCTTCGCAGATGATATGATTGTATATCTAGAAAATGCCAGCGATTCTACTACAAAACTCTTAGAAGTGATCAAGGAGTACAGCAGCATCTCAGGTTACAAAATCAACACTCATAAATTTGTAGCCTTTGTATATACCAACAGCAGCCAAGCTGAAAAAGCAGTCAAAGACCATCCCGTTCACAGTAGTGCCAAAGAAGATGAAATATTTGGGAGTTTACCTAACAAAGGATGTGAAAGATCTCTATAAAGAGAACTATGAAACTCTAAGGAAAGAAATAGCTGAAAATGTTAACAAATGGAAAAACATACCA
>CAUYTI010094201.1:0-13592 GCA_963575145.1 Galago senegalensis
CAGCTACTTGGGAGGCAGAGGCAGGAGACTCGCTTGAGCCCAGGAGTTGGAGGTTGCTGTGAGCTGTAATGCCACAGCACTCTACCCAGGGGGACAGCTTGAGGCTCTGTCTCAAAAAAAAAAAAAAAAAAAAAAAAAAAGAATATCCACTTGGAACTTCTAGTTTTTTACCTTCACTTTAAATATTTAGACTAAACCACTCACCAAAAATACCAATTTGAGTTCTTATCACACAGAAATATAAGCTAATATTTGTGGGACTTTTGTTTTTTGAGACATAGTCTCACTTTGTTGCCCCCAGTAGAGTGCTATAGCATCATAGCTCACAGCAACCTCAGACGCTTGGGTTCAAGAGATTCGCTTGCCTGAGCCTCCCAAGTAGCTGGTACAATAGGCACCTACCACAATGCCTGGCTATTTTTTAGAGCCAGGGTCTTGCTCTTGCTCTGGCTCTGGCTGGTCTCAAACCTGTGAGCTCAGGTAGTCCACCTGCCTCAGCCTCCCAGAGTGCTAGGATTACAGGTGGGAGCCACCATGCCTGGTAAGCTAATATTCGTAAAAGTCTTAATATTTAATGGTAGAAATACTTTTAAAGGTTAATTATAAGCAAAACAAACATAATACAATGTGAAATAAATTCTAGTTAATAATGCTATGTGTGCCTCAAGAAGAAGAAGAAAAAGAAACCTAGGTATTATGGCTTTACAGACAGAAAGAAAACTGATCTAGAACTGTAGGCATAAATGAATTTAATAAACAAACCTTCCATATCAAAATCTGCTGTGACCTCAGCATCTTCACCAAGCAGGGTAGAGCTTGTTGATGATGGTAACGCAATGCTAATTTTCTCTAAACTCATTTCTTCTTCCAAATTTTTGATCCAGTCTGGACTTTTTAAAGTAATAGTTATAGTCCGATTCAATAACTAGTTGAATAAAAAAAATAATAAAATTAAAATTCATTAACATGAAATTTAACCACTTTGGAATACAAGGACTGCTTATTATAAAATACAATGGTGGAGACAGTTAACTAAGACTCAAGTCAACCTAATTCCTTCACATATATTAAATCTTCAACTAGTTTAAAGGTTGTTCCCAATTCTCTTTTAAAAGCCAGAAGCCAGTGTTGATAAACAAAGGTCTTTTTCTAGGCTGCCACAGATTCAAGTTTCCTTTGCTATAGCTAGTATCTTTTCCTGGCCACATGTAAATTCACTCATAAGTTTTCTATGTAATTTCTGATTTAAATACAGAGATTAAGTAATTGTTTCTGCATGAAACAATTACAAATGAGACAGTAAAACACCTTTAGAATACATTTCTTGTTCATTTTGTCTTTCTTACCTTGGCATATGGAGCTGCTGTGCCATCAGCTACTCTATACTAACCTGTACAGTTTTAGCATTTCAAATGGCAGAAGAATATTGAGGGAACTAAAGACCATTTTAAAGCTTTACCAAAAACTAATCATTCTAAAAACAGAATGACTGCTACCTATGGAACCAGCACTCTGTCTTTCCTTTACATTTGAGTGGCTTTTAGCCTAAAGTATAATCTAAAACAACAACACTTTAAAATCAAATTATACCACCTACTGTCAATGTATTTAAAAATACTTATAAAAAACTTGCCAATAACCATTAAGGCTCCACAATCAAGGAAAAATAGATTTTGCACTAGAAAGAATTTCTCATTTAAAACCCATATAGGCTTGGTGCCTATGGCTCAAGTGGCTAAGGCGCCAGCCACATACACCTAAGGTGGCGGGTTCAAATCCAGCCGAGGCCCGCCAAACAATGACTACTGCAACCAAAAAATAGCCAGGTGTTGTGGTGGGCACCTGTGGTCCCAGCTACTCGGGAGGCTGAGGCAGGAGACTTGCTTGAGCCCAGGAGTTGGAGGTTGCTGTGAGCTGTGATGCCACAGCACTCTACCCAGGGGGACAACTTGAGGGTCTTGTCTCAAAAAAAAAAAAAAAAAAAAAAAACCAACCCATATATATAGGCTTGGTGCCCATAGCACAGTAGTTACGTGCCAGTCACATACACAGAGGTGGGTGGTTTCGAACCCAGCCCAGACCAGCTGAACAACAGTGACAACTACAATAAAAAATAGCTGGGCGTTGTGGCCTGTAGTCCCAGCTATTTGGGGGGCTGAGGTAAGCGAATCGCTTAAGCCCGAGTGTGAGGTTACTGTGAGCTATGATGCCACAGCACTCTACCTGGGGCAACACAGTGAGACTCTATCTCAAAAAATTAAAAAAAAAACAAAAACAAAACAACACATATATATAAAACAAACTTGCTTTCTAAATTGTAAGCTCTTTCCCACATAAGTTTCAACTTCCTTTGTTTAAAGAGCTTCTTGACGTGAACAAGATGTGAACATTTTTGGTAACTGCAAATGAGCTATGCAGCTGCAACCAATATGCTGTGCTGACAGTTGGCATCTTTGTGGATACAAATCTTCCTTGGCTCAAAGCGTTATTGATATTAGAACTCCTTGAAGGTATAATGATGAGAGGTTTAAAGGTGCTCACCTGAATGGCATGGCTGTGTTTAATAGTAACTTAACATTCGTGCTGAACTTTGAAGTCAGATTCTTAAGAACTCTTAAGCCTTTACTTATTAGATCTCAGTATTAAAATCAATTCAATTTCAGAACTAAGCAATATGCTTTACAGGTTACATAACACTTTTTGAAATCAACAAAGTTCTTTTATATTTACTAAATACTAACAAGCATTAAGTTCCTATCTATAATGGCCAAAGTGTAATTTCTTGGAAATAACTGGTAGAGATCCGGACTAAAAGAAAAGAAGTTTAGATGACAGAAAATACTCAAGAAGGTGCATAGGGGTTCCCTGGAATGTTGGTTTTAATAATCAAAAATCAGGCCAGGCATGGTGGCTCACGCCTATAATCCCAGCACTTTGGGAGGCCAAGGCTGGTGGATTACCTGAGCTCATGAGTTCCAGACCAGCCTGAGCTAGAGACCCCATCTCTAAAAATAGTAGTCCCAGCTACTTGGGAGGCTGAGGCAAGAGAACTACTTGAGCCTAGTAATTAGAGGTTGCTGTGATCTAAAAGGCCACAGCACTCTACTGAGGGCAACAAAATGACACTCTGTCTCACAAAAAAAAAAAAAATTGGAACCAATCTAGATGTCTATTAATAGCAGTAGCTTAAATAAATTCATATATTTATCCACACAATGAAATTTATGCAGCCATGAAAAATGACATATTTGTTTATATGAAAAGATGTCTATGATATGGTCTCAAGTAGAGAAGTAATGAGAAAACAGCATTTATAACATGGTCTCATTTGTGTTTATGTATGTGTGTATATGCATATTCCATTTGTGTTAATATGTGTGTGTATATATTTTTTATATATATATAAAATCCCATTTGTATTAACATATGTGTATGTTTATATGAAGGTTAAATTATTTCATAGTGGTAAGATTATGAATAATCTTTTTTTATGTTTTTCCATATTTCTTAATACATGATTTTGCATAAGCATATTAGCATTACATTCAGGAAAACAAATCAAACCCTACAAAATCTATTTCAAAAGCAATATATGCATAGATTTTTTTTTCTCCAAGGAAGTTTAAATAATGTGACAGAAGAGGAAACTGTTTAGGGAGTTGCCAATTGTTGGAGAAATGAGTCTTGGATTATAGTCCAATCTGTGTACTGACCATATACCTAGAAATTTAGGCTTTATCTAAAAGAATTCAAAAGAATGACAGATGCAGCACTTCAGAGAAGTACAACTATTCCAGGGTACAAATTTCCCCTGTCAATGACATTTCAAGTCTTACATTTGGAATAGCTCCATTAACTGATTATTTCTAAAATATCTCAATGAGATGGATTTGTTATATATGAGGAGTTATTTTCACTATGCTTTAAAAATGATAACTGGGTACCACAACCCAAGCCAATAAAAAAATTTTCTAGGTGGGCTGGGCACCATGGCTCACACCTGTAAATCCCACCACTTGGGAGGCCGAGGTGGTTGGATTGCCTGGGCTCACAGATTCGAGTAAAACCCTGCCTCTAAAAATAGCCAGGCATTGTGGCAGGGGCCTGTAGTCTCAGCTACTTGGGAGGATGAGGCAAGAGAATCACTTAAGCCCAGGAGTTTAAGGTTGCTATGAGCTCTGATGCTATGACACTCTACCAAAGGTGACAAAGTAAGACTCTGTCTCAAAAAAAAAAAAAAAAAAAGAAAGAAAGAAAATCCTAGGAATAATAAGCACAATCCTCCTTCATTTTCTTCTAAGTATTTTCCTCATTTGACAGAAACTTTTTTACTATACAGATGCAACAGAATATTTACCCCTATTTAAAAATTTAAAACTTTTTACATCATAAAATATGAGAAATCAAATTAGTGGGTAAACATTTTTCCTTATTGGTCCATATCAATGGTTAATATGTCTAGGAAAGAACCAAAATACCCCTATGCTACTCAGAAAACTAGTCAAAATAAAAAAAAAATTAAATAATTCCTCAACCATACCGTAAGTAAGATCTTTTTTACTCTCCTTAACTGAAAATACATTTAGACAATCTTGCTGCATGTCTACAAAAATACTTCAGTTAACTTCAGAATAGTTTAGAGTCAACAAATGGTACCTTACCTCTTTACCATTCAGGCTCAGAACATTCAAGGCAGAGCTTCCCTCCAAGAATGTAACCCACATTTTATCCTCTACAAATCTTTAAGAGAAACAATAAAAATACTTTAGTCATAACTAGCCAAATTATTAGCCCAATGATTACTGATTAATAAGGGCCTACAGAGACCTGAAAGAAAATAGGTCCAAGGAGGAGAGCAGCAGGGCTGGTGGTGACCTAAAGAGGACACTCTTTCCCCCAAAACATTCAAATCCCATAGCAAATACTATGCTAATAGAACCACCACAAGAAATGGGCCTGAGAACCTCCACTAGTGATGCCTGCTATAATCCAATCCAATCCTTCCTTTCATTGACAAGGAAAAACAAGGCAGAGGTTAACCGACTTGTTCAAAGTGATCCTACAAGGAGAATAGGATCCAACTCTTCTAACCTCACAGTCCAGTATCTATGTATTTTTACTGTCTCGATGACTTCCTCTAGGAAATTTCCTATGATGAAAAAAGATAACAGGGAGTTGTCAATGAAAACAAAACAAAACAAAAGTTGGGTTGTGGTCCTTGTACTTCAGTCACTGACAAGACATTTACTCTCAGGACTTCAATAGTTTTACTATAATTCCAAATTTAAACTTTTGAAACAGAAAGCCCTCAGAAGGATAAAAACAAAAAGGACCCTCAAAGCTGTTCTGAAAAGCATGGTCACTGATACGGAATAAGGTTATTATGCACAAAAGAACAAATTATAACGTTATCAGTCCTATTTTACAGAAACAATTTTGCAAGTTGAACTACTCACAAATGTATAAAACAAGTTCGTACATCCTTGCAGATTTTTCAAAGATGAGAGAGGAATAAACATGCATGCACACACATGCACTTCCTCTTTCTCAAATTAGGACTCAAAATATAAATTATAGATATTAAGAGGAAAAGGCCAAATATAAAAGTACTTTACCACCTATAGAAATCAAGAGTCTGGAATAGATTTCTACAATCACTCAAACATGACCAAGGTAACAGATTCAATTTCTGTGGCATAAAGTTATTAAACTGCAGAATGCTATCATTTTAAATTCACAGGGACATTATTCTTTTATTTATTTATTATTTTATTTTGTAGAGATAGAGTCTCACTTTATCGCCCTTGGTAGAGTGCTGTGACATCACAGCTCACAGCAACCTCCAACTCCTGGACTTAGGCGATTCTCTTGCTGCCTCAGCCTCCCAAGTAGCTGAGACCATAGGCGCTGGCCACAACGCCTGGCTATTCGAGACAAAGTCTCAAGCTGTTGCCCTGGGTAAAGTGCTATGATGTCACAGCTCGCAGCTACCTCCAACTTGGGCTCAAGAGAGCCTCTTGCCTCAGTTTTTCTATTTTTAGTAGAGATGGTCTCACTTTTGCTCAGGCTGGTCTCAAACTTGTGAGCTCAAGCAATCCACCCACCTCAGATGTTCAGAGTACTAGGATTACAGGCATAAGCCACCACAGCCTGACGAGACCTTCACTTCATTCCATTAAGGTATCTTCTTTTTTTGCATTTTTTTTTTTTTTTGGGCTGGGGCAGGGTTTGAACCCACCACCTCTGGTATATGGGGCTGGTGCCCTAACTCCTTTGAGCCATAGGCCCCGCCCTCCATGAAGGTATTTTCTTTTTAATTGTTGGCAATGGAGAATATCCCTTCACCAAAAGTTGTAATTGCCCCTGGAAACCTGCACTTCTGTTGCACCGGTCCCCCTAACCCCAAACATTCTTTGTTCTTTCAGAGTGGTACCAAAGCATTATGGTGTCAGGGCAGGGCTAATCTCTTGGTCCTTATCCTCAATTACCAATGGGACCCCTTACACATTTCTAACTTTAACAAGGGATTCTGGTTCTTACATCCTTGGACATTCTGCTTTCATTCACTAGAGTAAAAGCTTTTAGACTTTCCCCTAAATCTATGGATATAAATTTATCCTATCCACACTTCCAAGGAACTTTTTATTTAAATATACAGGGGTTCTCAGGCTTTAATGACTTCTTAATGGCTTAGTCTAGAGACCAAAAAGATAATAATCAGTGTCCTCTTACAAGTTATGGTAGTCCCCTACCTATTGAGTTTCAGTGTCTGCTTTTGCTTTTCCAACTTGGCTGACTTAGGGTATAATAACCAGAATATTTCAGGTATAGAGAAACCTCATAGTTTTATAATAATAGGGTAATGCCTTATTTTTTTTACTAATATTTTTTCCTAATGATAACTATTTGTGAGAAAGCTTTTGGTTCTAATTTAACACCAAGTTCTTTAGAGACTGGGTTATAAAAACAGGTCCTTTCTGGTACCAGAGTCTTTCATCCGTATACAGTTTGGATTCTTTCTAGTGCACTGCATTATTTTAATTTGTGCATGAAGACATATGTCTGCTACTTTGCTGCCCACTCACATAGTCCACATGATGCTTCTGGTGGTTTGGCATTTCTGTACTTGGCAAAGCTTACTGTCATCTGTAAACTTGGAGATTTCACTATGTACTTCCTACAGCCTTAAAATTCTGGAATATGTGTAAGGGGTCCCATTGCTAATTGTTTCATTTTAAAGCTTTGGCCTATAGCTTTGTAAAAAGGTTTGAGGGAAATCTAAACATAATTTATTTATTTTCCATTTGTTCACTTACTATCTGAAAGGACTTGAGGTGTCTTAGGCATGATTTTTCCCTCTAGAGAAGCCACATCACCTTAATTCTGTGGACTATGATGTTTAGGATGCAGGGAAGCCATTACATATATGCTGAAGTTCCCAAATACATCACAAGCAGGAGTTTTAACTTTAATGTGTCTTCTGCTCTTCCATAGCACCTAATAGATTTGCTTAGGAAATATCTATAAAACATAGCTAAATAACAAATGACCAGCATCAAGAGGAATTTAATAGTCCTCCTTTCCCTATGGAATTCTCTCTCTCTCACACACACATACACAATCAATCTCTCAAAACTGCTGTACACGGGGAAGAGAACATTTTTAAAATAAGGAAAGAAGCTTCTAAAAAGGCAGATGGTTAAGTCAATGAGGGCCACCAGGACTGGAATAAATGTCTCCTGACTATTCATCACATCTCTGTTGGTTAGAAATTAAACATACTTTAAATTATTTGAAACATTAAATTTCCTTAAACTGAGAAGAAACATCACAGTACTTTACTTTTATCATTCCTTAAACAAATAATAGCAATCACAGCTTCATTCTGTTATAGGGCTTTGCTATATGTTCTATCATATAGGAATCTTGAGAAGTCATAGTTAAGCTTGCACATATTTTTGTCTTTAATTGCTTATATAAGGTTTCAGTCTTCCTTTAAACTTTCTAAGTACAGAATTCAGTTTCAAAACCTATTGAAAATATTTATAGTAAGATTTTTCTTTAGTTTGGGACTAGAAATATTCAAATAGTAAAGAAAGTGATTTCTAATATAGAAAGTATTTTTTATGAATCATGAACTTCTTTTAGATAATTTTTTTACTCACCTTATGAGTATAACTTCACCAAAATTTGCAAACTGCTGAAGGAGCTCATCAATCAAGGCATCATCAAAAAAATTATTTTCTGGTAAAGAACTTTTGATTGAGACCAATACTGTACCATCAGGTGGACCCTGAACTGCAATTACTTCTTTATAAATGTTTTGCCTCTCTTCAGCTTCAACTTCAAAAATATCTATATCAATCAGGGCAACGACAGGCCTTAAGGCATAAAAGAAGACAGAGTATTACAAAGGTTTTAAAATGAGTATATTTCAAATAAATTTCAGGCATCATTAGAAATACTGAGACTGTTTAAACCTATGATCAGAAGTCTTCAGCTCAGCTCTTCCATAATGCAGCAAGGTGCCAGGAGTCCATGTGTAAAGGATTTTGCTTTCATCCTGAAAACTGGCATTTAGAAGATCTAGATCTTCAGCTGCAGTCAGAAGAAAACAAAACAAAACACAAGAGAATCTGTATGACAGATCATATGAAACAAAGAAGTATCTTCTTTCATTAACTTCAGTGTCTAAGGCTAGAAAGCCAGATACATTTGTTAATAGGAAGTCTAGACATCTTTAAGTTAGAATGATTTTAAACCTATCATTTTATTCTTTACTTAGTAAAAATGAAGATATTTCTTCATTTCTAAGATTACAGGCTTGTGACCAGAGTTTCATAAATAATTCAACAGACAGGTGGCAGTTCAAAATAAATGTAAACCACTTTAGTTATTTAAGTTAAAAACCTCAATCAACATTCAATAGAAAATTTCACAAAAACATTTCCTTTCTTCCCTTCATATGAAAAATTAATTACTATACTGAAAAATTATTATAAACAGATGGTAATCTTTTAAAAAATCTGTCTTTATATGTAAATTTTATTTATTCTAGATAATTTTTGTTGGAAAAATCACTCTCCTCTTATGTGATATTTATAACATTCCCTTTTTCCTCATAAAATTTGCATTAATTCATTTAAATAAAAAGTCCATTTCCCAACCTGATCTATCAAAAGGCCATTTCCTTCTTCTCCAGAGGACACGGTCTGTCCATGCAGGGGTACGGCACTTTTCACTGGTGTCATAGTCATCAGAAAATAAATCGTATTTATACGTTGGAGCAAAGGTTACTTTTCCCTCTAAAAATCCTCTAAAAATCTAAAATACATACAAAATAGGTTACTCCAAAATGCAAAAATTTTGTTTCCATTCAGGTAGCCATTCATTAAATGCCCATTATGTGCAAGAAACTTCTGTGCACGTGCCTGATAAACAACCGGAGCTGAATGTAACAACACTTAAAAATAATAACCTAAGACTTAGCCTTTTTTATACCACTTGTTTGGCATTCAATTTAACCACAAAAGCATGAACAAGAGATTTACTCGGGATCTTTGAGTAATGATACATTTATGAAAACCCTCTAACCTGATATATTATTCTCAACTAAAGAGCCAAAGTGTAGAAAGGTTAAGCAGTACCCAGAGTGTTAGAATTCCAGTCCGATGATCCCTTAGGCACCATGCCAAGGGGCCTCCAATCACTTCTTTTTTTTTTTTTTTTTTGAGACAGAGCCTCAAGCTATCCCCCTGGGTAGAGTGCTATGGCATCACAGCTCACAGCAACTTCCAACTCCTGGGCTCTGGCGAGTCTCCTGCCTCAGCCTCCCAAGTAGCTGGGACCACAGGCACCCGCCACCATGCCTGGCTATTTTTTTTTTTTAATTGCAGCCGTCATTGTTGTTTTGGTGGGCCCTGGCTGGATTCAAACCTGCCACCTTAGGTGTATGTGGCTGGAGCCTTAGCCACCTGAGCCACAGGCACCGAGTAGCAATCACTTCTAAAAATTTTTTTAAAAATAAATTCGTCCAAAATGTCATGGTCATAAGTTTTAAGAAACAAGGTTCAATAAGTTAGATAACATAAAAATAAAAGGAAAAACCAAACTTTGATTACCATAGGACCTAAACCCAAAAACAGAAGCCCTGAAGACTGAGATTCTAAACAGTTACCACCCCCTACCCCACAAAAGTTTAACCTTTTATTTGAAATAAATCTTTAGGTATACAATATATTTTTCTTTCTAGGAATGTTATGGGTTTTCCTTGTTTCTTAAAGGGAAGGTAACTCCATTATCTGTTTATCTATAGATACATATTTAATTATAAAGAAATTCCAAGAAAATTTTTAAAATCCTATTTAAAGAAAGCATATTTCATGATGCTCCCATTCCCCTTCTCAATGTAAGTATCTTTTCAAGGTATGTACCTACCTGTCCAGCATTTTTCTGATTGATAAGTTGATCTCCTGCTATAAGAGAATCCCAATTTTGCTGTCTTATGAGCTCTTTAACTTCTTCATTAGGGAGATCGATTCGATAGTTGAAATCGCCACACCAAAATACATAGTCATGGGAAAAAAGCATCCTTCCCTGAAAGCAATGAAATAGAATTTCAAGTTTAAAACAAGTACATTTAAAAAAATGTTTTACAACTATTTCTTTGCCTCAGATAGGCTTATACCTTCCTTCCATGCCCTGTTTTTTTTTTTTTTTTAACTGAATAGTAATAATACATGAAATATCTACTTAGGTAAATACTGTTGATGTTTCTAGGAATTACCTTAAATTTTCAAAACTTCTGATATATAATTTGGGGTATATTAAAATACTTTTCAAAGCTTTATCTTCAATAACAAGCAGCAAGAGCTTACCATAGGAAAACTCAATTTTCGTGCTATTTCTACAAAATCTTCATTTCTTTCTTTGACTTGTGACTGCCCTGCGGCAAAGTGGCTACAGACGAAGCAAAGGCTGGTTGTATGGAACAGCATTCGGATTGCAACTGCTCCCTTATTGCCAGTTGCACCTCCCATTCCAGTCTTCACTGTATCAACTGCAACATCCCTTTAAACAAAGAATTCTAAATCACAGATTTGAAATTTTAACAGTTCTGTGTGCATCAGAAATTAGGAATACATATATACAATTATATAACTATCATATGGCACCCGTGGGAGGAAGCCTATGGAATAGAGTAAAACTAACCTTTAATCGAAAACTCATTTAAAAACAAGAACTAGGGACAGGTGCTTCTCTCAAGCAACATTGTAGGCCTTTTACTTGTTACTTAATGGTAGGAAATAGCCTTAGGACAGTGGTTCTCAACAGGGCTGTGGCATTAGGAACGTTGAGAACCACTGCCTTAGGAGATGGTTCTGTTTACTGACCTGATAAAAGGAGCATGCTGTGGTCTGATAAAAACAAACAGACAGACGCCCACCAACTGTTCAGAAGCCAGCAGCACATACTTATTGTCTCTGGAGATTGTTTTCTGAAGTTCCACAGCCCAGAGCTTCTGATTTGTTGTGCTATCAGAAAATATTAAAAAGAGAATCTTTCAAGCAGAAATTGACAACGGCCTATTTCAAAAGACAATTATTAATTATATCTTTAACCAAATTTCCTAAGACTGAAATGTTCATGCATACTGCTTTTGTTTCCTTTACAAAGGAAAACCCAAAACTTAGCCAAAAGAATACCATATTTCAAAATCTAATCTCTTACTCCTTTACAAAGAAATGCTAAGCCAATTTATTAAATGACTACACCCCAGGTGAGTAATCTCAAGCTTATATATTTCACTTTAGAGAAGTATAGTCGCCCTTGGTATCGATGGGAGATTGGGTCCAGGACCTCCTTCAAATACCAAAATCCAAGGATGCTCAAGTCCCTTACATAAAATGTCATAGTACTGTGTATGTAACACACAAACATTCTTACATATACTTTAAACCACGGCTGCTTACTTATAGTACCTAATACAGTGTAAATGCTATGCCAATAGCTGCTATACTGTTGTTATCTGGAGAATAATGACAATAAAAAGGTCTGGATATGTTCAATACAGACACATTTTAAAAAATATTTTTGATCAGAGGTTGGTTGACTCCACAGATACAAAGGACTAACTACATGTCCCCTTTTTTCTCATTTTTCTGAGTTATAATGAATGTATGTTTTAAAAACTTAACTATGGGAAACATTAAACATCCAAAAAAAGAGACCTAATTATTAAATAAATCACCATATACCCATTATCCAGCTTCAAAATTATCTATATTTTGCTAATCCTTTTTTTTTTTTGTAGAGACAGTCTCACTTTATCGCCCTCAGTACAGTGCCCTGGCATCACATAGCTCACAGCAACCTCCAACTCCTGGGCTTAGGTGATTCTCTTGCCTCAGCCTCCCGAGTAGCTGGGACTACAGGAGCCCGCCACAACGCCTGGCTTTTTTTTTGTTGCAGTTTAGCCAGAGCCAGGCTTAAACCCACCACGCCAGGTATATGGGGCTGGCGCCCTACTCATTGAGCCACAGGTGCTGCCCAATATTTTGCTAATCTTTTTTCTATCCTTCCTTGCCATTTTGGGGAAACGTAGAGGGTAAAAAGTAGAATATTTCAGACAAAACCTGAGGCACATGCCATTTCACCCACAAGTACTTCATATGGATTTCTGATGCAATGGGGCATTTTTATTTTTACAAATCACAATGCTATTATCACAGTTAAACATTAACAATTCCTTAATATCATCTAATGGCTCAGCTCATATTTAAATTTCCCCAATTATCTAAAAAATGTCTTCTTGCGGTCTGTTTCTTTAAAACAAGAGTACAAACAAGGAGACATATTGCCTTTGATTGTCATGTCTCTTGAAGTTCTCTTAATATTTAACAGTCTTTCAGCCCTTTTGAACTTCTCCAGTTGTTAATGCCTTTTTACTTTTTTTTTTCTTTTTAGAAACTGGGCCATTTGCCTTTAAAATGTTCAACAGTCTGACCAGGCACAGGGGTTCATTCCTGTAATCCTAGCTCTCTAGGAGCTTGATGCAGGACGACTGATTGAGCTCAGGAATTGGAGACCAGCCTGAGCAAAAGTGACACGACATTAAAAAAAAAAAAAAAAAAAGACAGAAAAAAAAAAAAAGAAAGAAAGAGAAAGAAGAAATTAGCCTGGCAAGGTGGTGTGTGTCTCTAGTCTCAGTTACTTAGGAAACTAAGGCAGGAGGATCACTTGAGCCCAGGAATTTGAGGCTGGAGTGAACCAGGCTGACACCACAGCACTTTAGTCTGGGCAACAGTGAGTGAAACTCTCTTTAAAAAAAAACAGGCTTGCGCCTATAGCTCAACCGGCTAAGGCACCAGCCACATACACCTAAGGTGGTGGGTTCGAATCCCCAGCCCGGACCCGCCAAACAACAATGATGGCTGCAACCAAAAAAAAGAAATAGCCAGGCGTTGTGGCGGGCGCCTGTGGTCCCAGCTACTTGGGAGGCGGAGGCAAGAGACTCGCTTGAGCCCAGGAGTTGGAGGTTGCTGTGAGCTGTAATGCCACGGCACTCTACCCAGGGGGACAGCTTGAGGCTA
>CAUYTI010094202.1:0-10554 GCA_963575145.1 Galago senegalensis
TTATTTCTTGGAGTTCCATAATGACCATACTGTGATTTATATTCATTTTTTTATTTATTAAATCATAGATGTATACACTAATGCAGTCATAGGGTACAGTGTGCTGGTTTTATATACAATTTGAAATATTTTCATCAAACTGGTTAACATAGCCTTAACAGCGTTTTCTTAGTTATTGTGTTAAGACATTTATATTCTACATTTAGAAAATATTTAAAGAGAGCCTTTAACTTTTAAAGATATATCCTAAAATATTTACATGTAAAAATAAAATGATATCTGCAATTTGCTTAAAAGAACAAGCAGGGGCATGGAGTACTGGGAAAGTTATAATATGCTCATAAGATGATATTAATTAGTTTGATGTAAGCACTCCAAATTGTATAAAAAATAACATATTGTACTCTACATATGCATAAATGTATTCATGATCTATGTGTATACGACTTAATAAAACATTTTTAAAAAGGGGAAAAAGATGATAATCGTTAAATCTGGAAGAGACAGATATCAGGGTTCATTATACAGTTCTACTTTTGTGTAAGTCCTTAATAATAAGAGTTAGAAAATGATAAGGCTTCAGAAAAGAGGTGAAATTTTGAGCTGGCCCTAAAAAATTCAGGGAACATTCTTTGGTTTCCATTGTCTATTATTCTTCTGGGAAAAAATAACCTTATATTTTTAACTGGTGTCATTCTTCCTGACCTTGGAATTTGGAGAACTTTTACATTCTTTTTTTAATTGAATCAATTTTTTTCCTATGAAAGAAAACCAGTAGCAACTTGACAAAACCTTCCAATCCTTTCGCAGCTCATGCACGGTCTCAGCATCAGGATATGTATAAAGTATCCTCTTTGAAGTTTTTCCCCTGACTGGTTCTCTTCATTCAAGACACACTCATCATTGGTTTATTCATGGTTCACATCTTTAGTTGTTTTTAATAATGTAAGAAACACCTGCAAACCCATCACCTAAAACAAGTCTAGGACCTCACAGATAATCTGCCACTAACCATGTGCCTCTCCTTATCTCAAATTCCTGCCACCCCTACACCCACCCAAAGTAACCATTCTCTTAAATTCTACATCGAGCATTCCCATGCATCCATCTGAGTTGTTTTCAAATTAATAAAAAGGATATCATGCCATGATAAAAGTAATTGAAATGTGCTTTTTTCACCTAACAGCACATCAAGATTCATCTATTTGTTTAATCTTTTGTTCACCTGATCTTCAGCAATCCATCCATATTTTTAGATCACTCTATAACCCAACCCATTTTTTGTTCTGACTACTATGTAATATATTATTGTATGAGTATTCTCCATTTATTCAACTAGTCTCTGATTGATGGATAACTGGGTTTTTTCTGGGTTTTACTTAGCAGAGCTGCAATAAACCATTTTATACATATTACCAGTTAGGCAAGTATGTTTCTCTTGGGTATATATTGCAGAATGAAACTATTGAGTGATAAGAAGACAGGGGATAAGAATGCTTCCCATTCACTCCCCAGGTGAAAAACCTTTCCTAAAGAACATGTTCCCATAGGAAAGTGACACTACTAAGCTTTGTCTGTCATGGTTTGTCGCTGGCCCTTTCTGCCAGCTCTAATTTTTCCAGCCCTATGGTAATCTAAAACATTTGTTTTCACATTTACAGTTTTAGAATAATTAAAAAAAAAAAAAAACACTGGTGGGATCATTCTGAGCTTGGAGAGCTCCAGGCATCTTTAATTGGCACAACTTTTGCAGTTACAGTGATGGAATTAAACTGACTGCAAATTATCTGCATTTCTTTTAGATGTTGTAATCAAGAAGAGAGATATGACCATCTTCTCCATATACACAGACATCAAATCTGTTCCAATTTTCATTTTAGACATAATATTGAAACAAGCAGGCGGAAACAGTAAACACAGAATTTAAAAAATCAGAATAAATTTGTTTCTATATTAGAAGTAGTTTTTACTCATTTCATAAAAAATGAGAAGAGTGTAGTTTAAGAGATTCACAAATGTCAGCAGCTTCCGAAGAGTTGCTCATTTTAACACTGAAAACTGTTTGAAGAAATTAATAATTTGCTTCCTGATTTCAATAAGAAATTGAGCAAAGAATGTAGGATCCTCCCCATCTACAGAATGTCTATATCATTTGTTTATCTTAAATTAATTCACCTCTAGGATCAGGTGCTAGAGGGATGATGCTGGGAAATGTTTTTTCCTTTATTTTAATCAGGGAAAGAGCATGAATACTTGAAAATTCATAATATTAACAGTCTAATTAGAGTTTCTTAAATGCTGTTTTAAATTAGGTTAATTTTAAATTATGAGATGTGACAACTATATAAACATAAAATGCTTTAATTAGAGGCTTGTTTGTGGGAGGGGGAAAAAAATCCACTCGAAGCATCAATCTGTCACTCTGCATTAACTTCCAACAGCCACAAATCCCCCCAGACCACTGAACCTCAGCGATAGGCTATATCCATCATCCTCTCTCTAAAATTTAATCTTCATCTGTTTGTGGCCAGGTCTCCACTCTTTAAAGGAAAAAAATCAAGGCAACAAACTCAAGTTGAATTCTCATTCAAATTCATAGCAACTCCTGTTGTTTCTGAATTTGCTTAATGTATCACTAAGCACACTCCTTCTGGGCCTTCATAAATATCATGCATGTTACTGATGAAATAAAGGTTTGGGGAGTAGCTCAATCTTGAAGGGTGATAAAACAAACAAAGATAAAATTTCAAATTCTCCCCCAAGTACTTACTAACCTTTTAAAATCACTTTCTCCTTTTAGAATCTGATGAACGCTCTGGGTGCCTTCCGTCACATGCATAATTAAAAGTTTGCATATAAATTTAGAAGACTGGTATACCTACTGATTGACACATCCACCACCCTCCTTGTATCCAAACACTCAACATTAATGGCTGCCTTAAGGTTCAGATTCTAACTCACATGGAATAAAATATTCATTACTTGATAAGTGTGTACAGAGTGCCTGCTATGTGCCAAAGTTAGTAGTATTAGGCCTCGGGAGTACAGTAGAGAATAAGGGTAGACCTAGTCTCTTTCTTCATAGGATTCACCATCTTGTGGATGATATAGATATTAACCTATATCTATATGAACAAATGTTGAGTAAGAATTAATTAAGAAGTATGAAAAGGAGAAGGATAGAGTCTTATGAAAGTCAACAAATGAGGACATTATTAGCTCTCTAAGTCTGTGACAATAAAGCTGAGGTTAGAGGTAATAGCTGAAGGGATTGAAAGAACATTAGAAGGAGTAGGAATGGCAAGTTCAAAGTCCTTGAAGGAGAGGAAGCATGGTACATAAGAAAGAGTGGCCAAACCCAGATAGGGAAAGTGAGGCACCAACCTGAAACTGAAGGACCAGGCAACAAAAAATTAAGCAAGACTTTACAGCTACATTTTATTTTAGAGATATGGAAAGTCATTAAGCAATTTTTAGCTGGGAGGTAAGCACATAATCAGATTTGAATTCTGATAAGTTCATCTTACATGCAAAATGGAGAACAGATTGGCAAAGGACCATAATGGGTGATGAAAGACCAGTTTAGAAGCCATTGTTACAGAACAATAACTAGAAGGAAGGTGGTAACAAAGAGATGAGTGTGGTTAGATCCAAGCAATATTTAGTTGGAATAATTAACAGGACGCCATAAATGACTGGATTTTTCACCATCTGTCAATACCTCAAAAATGTCTGCCATGTGGTAGGTGCTCAACAAATATTTGTTGAATGAATAAATAGTGAACAAATAATGTGACGAATAATGGCCAAACATAAAAATATAAATTACTCGAAGATTTGTACAATGTGAAATTGCTGAAAGAATGAAGGGTACAGAAGTAGCAGGAGTGGGAAAAGGTTAATAAAAACAATAATGTGTGAAAAGAGAATTTGAGTTTGTTCAACCCTCAGTTGGGTGGGAGAGCGGCAAAGGGTATGATTTGACTTGCACGATCTCTATAAAGTGAAAATAAAGTAGTAAATTACAGAGAGCAGAGGGAGCACAAGGCCTGATAGAAGAACAAGGAGTGAGATTGGTTTTTGCTTAATGTCAGCACTCTTTGAATGTGTAATTTCCTGAGGACATGGCAAAACAATAATGATTTGGAAGAAAGATTTTTCTGAACTGTGAATATGGTTTTAACAACTGGCCTCCGAACCTCTCTGTAGTCCCATAATCACACAACTTATCAAGTAGTTCTTTCATCTCAAAACCTAGAAAAGGAAATTTTAGAAAACTAATCCCTGTTGTTGGAGCAAGACTCTGGAGTTTCCTGACTTCTGGAGTCCAACCTCAAAGATTCCTAATAAGCCACTGTGGAAATGGGCCCTTTATCATCCCAAATAACTCACCTTGATTCATTGCATGGACATCATGTGTATGATGAAATAGGACAAGCTCTGTTTCTATTTCCCAAGCTGATCATATATTAAAATTTTTATAAGATTCAACTCAGTTAATAAGAACTCAAATGAATGCATACATATGGTAGATTCAATCTCCCTTTCAGGTTGTGAGTACACTGAAACATTTTGATCTTTATTACCTTTGAACTCTTAGAAAGTTAATGATCACACTTGCTATATTCTTCAAAACCCACCTTTTTTAGAAACAGGTTGGAGGCTTCATTTCTTTAATAGAATTTTCCATTCAAAGTTGCTGTTTAATGAGGATTATAGGTTTAAAGACAGTTCCATAAAGGAGGCTAATAGTACCCAAAAGTCTCTGAAATTTCTAGAAGTGGAAACAAAAATAATGGAACCAGCAACCAGCATTCAATGAATATTTTAACTGAAAGGTGGTATCTCTTATATTACAGGTTTTACCCCTTCACCATGTAGGCTAGAGTTCTCTAACATTTCTATGAATAGGAGCTATTTTTAATTTCCCTTATGGTTTTAAGATTCATAAGGTAGAGAACTTGTAGACTATGTATCTGGAAAAGAAACACAGAAACTGAAATCTCAAAAAAAAAAATAGATAAAGATATACAAAGGGCCAACGAACATATGAAAAATATTCAACATCACTAATCATCAGGTAAATGTAAGTTACAACCACAATGAGATACCACCTTACCCCTGAAAGGATGGCCATTATTTTTAAAAAATAAAAAAATAGTAGGTGCTGGGCATGGATATAGAGAAGAAGGAAAGCTTAAGCACTTTTGGTGGGACTGTGAATCAGTACAACCTCCATGGAAAACAGTATGAACATTTCTCAAAAACTAAAGACAACCCAGCATTCAATCTAGCAGTCCCACTACTGGGTTATCTACCCAAAGGAAAAGAAGGCTTTTCATCAATAAGACACCTGCACTCAAATGTTTATCATAGTACAATTCACAATTGCAAAGGTATGGAAATAATCTAAGTCCCATCAATCAATGAGTAGAAAAAGAAAATGTGATATGCATGCACACACCATGGAGTACTACTCAGCCATAAACAGGAATGAAATAACATCTTTACAGCCACTCGGATGGGACTGGAGACCATTATCCTAAGTGAAGTATCTCAGGAATGGAAAAACAAACACCACAATGCTTTCACTATAAGTGGGAGCTAAACGATGGGTATACACTGGCACAAAGAGATGACAAGAACATTGGAAACCAAGACGGGGGAGGCTAGAAAGAGGGTGAGGGATAAAAACTCACCTATCATATATAATGAACACTATTCTGATGACATGCACACTGAAAACCCTAACTTCAGTAATATATAATATATTCATATAACAAAAATATTCATACCACCTTAATATTTTAGAAAAAAGATAAAAGCAAGGCTATAATCTTTGAACATGTCATCAATTTTTCTGAAATCCTCTCTGGCCACTGATGACTAAAGCAACTGGCTTAAAATTATAACAAATAAAACTTTGATGCCCACTGACCTGCTGGTAGGAAATTCCCTAACCTAAGTTTCTTTTTTAACTGTTCAGATAATAGCTTGATTTTAGGCAGGTTGGGAACACCATTGAGAATTGGTAGCAATAAAAATATAATGTAGACTCTTAGCACTCTGATAGTACTCTTTGTAAACTACTTCTCCCATTTGGGGGAGAATGATTTGGTCCTCAAAGGTGGTCCAGTCCCACTGACTACAAGTGTTCACTCTTTACTGTATCCACCACAGAGATGTGTGGTTCCAAATATATGATAGGTGCTTTCTCAAATAAGTTCTAATAAATGGCTCTACTTAGACAAGGGAAAGAGTATGATTACTTTAGCATCCTTGTATATTCAACTCTTAGTCATCCACATTAATAAAGGAATCAAAGGGATAAGAGTTCAAATTGAGGATAATACAAAAGTAATTTATATTTGGCTTTGGTATTCATTATGTGATTTGAGGGTGAGCAAATTAACTTTCTAATTATGATTTGGCTTTTCAGAATGAGTTTTTATTCTCAACTGGCTTCTGTTGAAAGCCAGCTAATGGTATGCTGGAAGTCAAATGAAATTTGCTTCAGAATTCATAACTTTTTGTAAGTGATTCATCAATAAATTATCAAAGTTGATTTGGTCTGCTCCTTAGAGAAGGAATATACCATATCAATAGTCTCTAGAGAACAATGGTTTGATGTAAATTGCATAGATGCAGAATCAATTATAGTACCAGACATAATAACATCAAGGCAAGAGCATTCCTAGAGAATATCATTCAACAGACAGGCACAACAATCCTAAACTTACATCTAGTAACATAGCCCCCAAACACGTAAACCAAAAAGGTCTCAGAACTAAAAGAATAAATGGACAAATCTCTAGTCACAGTTGCAGAAATTAATACACCTTGCTCAGCAGCTGCGAATAAGCAGACAACAAGTCAGTAAAGAGGCTCAACCTTTGAACTACCTAGAAACCAACTTGACCTATTCGAAAATTGTGGAAGACTATACCCAACAGACAGCCACAGAATATACTTTTCTTTTGTGTTCTTTGCTACATTTACCTGTTTGAATTCTACATCCCATTCTCACAGGTAATCTCAGGCTTTGCATCCATAAGCTTTAGTTTTCTCTATTATGAATTACTTATAATACAGATTTACTGGGGAGAGTAACCAAGAAATACAAAATTAAGAAGCACCATAGAGATATTAGTTGCCAAGGCAGTAAAAAAAAATCAAGATTATATAAATAGGAGCTCAGAGAGCACAAGGGGCTGAAAGAGGGCACTAGGTTATTTATTTCAATGCTGATGTTTGCTGAGCACCACACTGTTTAAATTACATCATATGAGATTTAGGGAATAATAATGACTTACCATGGGACAGAGTGCTAAAGCACGACTATTTTACAAATGAGGTTTTTCCTTACCCCGCTTGCAATCATGAAATAATTAGACAATTCGTGAAATTATCATTTTCACCAGTTTATATGTACTTAACTACCACGGTTTACTAAATGGAGGAGAAAAAGTCAAATAGTCTTCTCACAAAACATTCTTGCACCTTAGGAGACAATATTTGCCAGTTTTCAAACCCAGTCAGCTCAGAAAACAAATATGAAAAACAGACTTGAAATTTCCATTTATGTTAATCTTTGCTGAACAAATAATAAAACTGCTACTTAAACCTGCACATTAGTATTCCCAACTAATTTTCTATAGGGAACTGTTGTGATTACACAATGAGATAATAACATGAAACAGAACTGGAAACTTGAACACTCAACTCAAAGTACAAAGGATGTTCTACTGATTCAACTGAGCTATTAAAGAATCAGTTTTACCAGCTCTCTATGCAGCACACAAATGCACACACACACACTCACACACACCCTTCTTCAGAAGGTGTATACAAAGTAGAAAATTCTCAGAAATAATCAGGTAGAATAAAGGGATTACACTGAAAAACCCTAGAGGTGGGCACTGTAGAAAAGTTTCTAAAATTATTCAACAACCTGATCCAAAAAAAAACAAAAAAACACCAAAATTGTGTGACTGGATGGACCAGCCATACTTGATACAGACAAATAAGTAATCAGAGACATTTAAAAAGAATTTAATTGGAAGGATAGCAGTTGACATAGAAGAAAGAGGCTAAAATAATGGCTCTGGGTTTATTTGGAGTTTCTGGGCACCTAATAGGCCCATAACAGTGATAAAATATAACAGGTCCTCAAGAAACATTTGTATATTTGAATAAAATCAAAACTTTCTTAGAGTCAACTGGCTCTCCCCAGGCAGTCAATGTTCTAACAAAGTTAGGAGCGTTTTATTACTCTCAGTAATATAAAGTTGTGTTGCTGCCTAAGATTCAATGTTAAAATAAATCCTACTTTGATCATTTATAAAACATACAATAGGCTTTAAGGAGGCTGGGAGATGTGTTTGGTTTATATTTAGGAGGGCTCTCATGATTTTTCTAAACTTCTACAAGCCTCAATTAAAATATCTCAATTCAGAGATCTCAGACTTCACCCAGTGAACTATTTGTAGTAGTTTCAATAAAAAGAAAAAAATTGCAGGATCAGGTCTAAAGGTTCAAATGTAACCGTGCCACTTGACATCTTTATCACCCTCTGTAAGTCACAAAGTATCGTCTACTAGCCTGTTATAATTTCTCACTTTTCATTTTGTTTTTATTTTCTATTTTTGTAATAGCTTCAACAACATACACCAAAAAAGGCTCAATGAGCCCCAAAATATTTATAAAAACTAAGGCTAAGTGATTAAATAAGACAGTTCTTATTAAAAATTTTATGACTGAAACATACTTAAAGTCAGAGATGAACACTCAGAATATTGGAATATAACCCAAAGCAGCTTCCCAAAATTAAAGTTACCCTTCAAGAATCCTGTTTTATCGTCACGTGTTTTTAAAACTTCTGGATCTGAGAAGGGTATAGGAGTTAGAAACAAGCTGACACCACAACTAGGAAAAAACAGACAACGTCGGGTCATGACTCCACTTGACTCCACTTCCAAAAATCATATGGTTAAAGACATTTGAAACAAAATGGCCTGAATGAATTTAATATGGCAGATTAAATCTTTTTTAGGTTGAGATGATATTAATAGCGACTTTCCACCTTGGGTGTGTTTGCTGAACTGGGCTTACTATATAGAAGAGAACATCTTTTGGGAAAAGAGAAACAAAGGGAGCTTTCAATGACACTAAATAGGCTGGCATGTTGACATGGAATCTAGAAGATCATCAAAATCATGTCTCATTTTTCCAATGAGAAATATATTTAGTCCTCAAATAGCATGGGAAGCAGGAGAGTAAAGATGACAAGATAAAGATATTCACAACTTCTGGTGCCTTAGAAACAAAGTCTCGAGGGTAGAACCTACAACATTCAACAGGTCTTATCCTCGAGACACTTGGAACCAAACAAAAACAGTGTAGATAAAGTATCAAGACAGCCTTTACACAGAGCAGGATGCAGCGGCTCATGCCTATGGTCTCAGCACTTTGGAAGCCCAGAGTGGGCGGATCACTTGAGGCCAGACCTGAGCAACATGATAAGACCTGTTTCCACATACACCAAAAAAAAAAAGACAGCCTCAACACAGACCTGATTGGAGTAAATTCATTTACACATGATTCTTTCTGGAAAAAATAAAAAATCTGCTTCAGTATTCATTCTTCTTTTACACAGAAGGTCTTATACATAGTAAAAACAAAATATAAGACAACTGAGAAGGTAGAAATAAATAAGTAAATACAATAATCATCAGAAGCAGAACCACAGGTGGCACAGAGATCAGGGTTATAAGAGGAAGGCTTTAAAATAAATATCAGTGTTAAAGAAAACAGAAAAGATGGACAGATTTCCATATATATTAGATAAAGAATCAAACATTGAGGGACTTGAAGAGAAATTTCTCCAAAGAAGATCGGTGCACGGCCTACAGATATATGAAAAAATGTTCACCATCCTTAATCATCAGAGAAATGCAAATCAAAACTACTCTGAGATATCATCTCACTCCAGTGAGATTAGCCCATATCACAAAATCCCAAAACCAGAGATGCTGGTGTGGATGTGGAGAAAAGGGAACACTCCTACACTGCTGGTGGGAATGTAGACTAATATGTTCCTTTTGGAAAGACATCTGGAGAACACTTAGAGAACTAAAAATAGACCTGCCTTTTGACCCTGCAATTCCTTTGTTGGGTATATTCCCAGAAGACCAAAAATTGCATTACAACAAAAACATTTGTATCGGAATGTTTATTGCAGCCCAATTCATAATTGCCAGGTCATGGAAGAAGCCCAAGTGCCCATCGATCCACGAATGGATCAACAAACTGTAGTATATGTACACCATGGAATATTATGCAGCCATTAAGAAGGATGGAGACTTTACATCCTTCGTGTTCACATGGATGGAGCTGGAGAATGTTCTTCTGAGCAAAGTATCACCAGAATGGAGGAAAAAATATCCAATGTACACACCCCTATTATGAGACTAATTTATACCTTTTATATGAAAGCTATAACGAAATAGCCTAAGAACATGCAGTGGGGGGAGGGTGAAGGGAGGGGGGAATGGG